>VWZN01008014.1:855512-923976 GCA_013396955.1 Regulus satrapa
AAGAATGTGAGAGATTTACTATTTGTTTAAAAAAACCTAAATCCTGTAAGAAAGATATTTACCACACTTCTGATTTCTTTGTTAATAGCAGAACCAAACAATCATATTATTCTAGCACTACACATACTACTTTTCCTTATAATATTTGCAAAAAGCCAACTATTTAATAGCCATTTATAACATGAGGAAGCTGCAGACTGCAATGAGTTCTCCCCTCAGGCTTCTCCAGGCTGAACAGACCAGGTGACCTCAGCCATTCCTCACACGGCTTCACCAGTCCCTTCACCACCTTTGTTGCCCTCCTTTGGACACTCTCCAACACTTTAATGTTTTTCTCATGCTGTGGCACCCAAACCAGCCCCAGCACTGGAGGTGAGGCTGCCCCAGCTCAGAGCAGAGCAGGACAATCCCCTCCCTTGCTCAGCTGGCCATGATGTGCCTGATGGCCCCAGGACAGGCTTGGCCCTCCTGGCTGCCAGGGCACTGCTGGCTCACGTCCACCCTGCCATCGACCAGGACCCCCAAGTCCCTTTGTGCAGCGCTGCTCTCCTGCATCTCATTCCCCCCTCTGTTCGTGCACCCAGGGTTGCCCCATCCCATGCACCCAGGTGGGTTCACCACACCTTGTTCAGAGCTCACCAACCTCACAGGTAGAGGTCACAGCAAATACCATGTAATGGCACAGCAACTTATTGGAACCCTGTGCTGCTTGACTGACAGGACCACACAGTCCTGCAATGGGCATTAAGGAAACTTCCCTGACCAACTGTCTAGAAAACTCTCCAGCAGTCACACTCATACCACCTGAGCTGGCAGCTACACCCTGCAGTCAGACAAGGTTTCCTTACTAGCTTGACCCCAGGTTTCCCATAGCCAAGTCTCTGACGTCTCAATCCTTAAAATAGTTTAATCACGATACTACAAAAAAAATAACAATTTGAGCTACTTGCCCTCAAGGAAGGGCCCCCAAATGAAGAAACCTCAGGGCTCTTATATCCTCACAAGCATCGTCCAAGCAGAGTCATGTCTGAATCCTTGGCTCCTTCCGTGTCCCTGCCTGCTGGGCACCTGGCTGGCACCACACGTCCCTGTGCCCTTTGGCAGTTTCACAGTCTCTTTCCTCAGGCTCAGGCTTCTCCCCAGAGCTCAGCCTGCAGCTGCACACTGGGTGCTAAATGTAATCCTCAACAATGGGAATACTGACGTCCAGGCTCCTACCTCCTGCCAGGCTGAAATTCCCTTACACAGACTCTGGCCTGCTTGTCCAGACCGGCATTAATGAGAGCAAACAAGGGAATGTGGCCCAAATGATGCTCACAGGTTCTAGTGGCATGCAGTACCCAGTGCTTCTGCTGTGAACACTTCAGGTTATCTTCCAGACACTTTCTTGCCTGTGCATCTGTACTAGACTGTGACCTCTGTAATGTCAGAGTGACAGCTGCTCAGAAAGTACCTGGGTGAGCAGAGAGAAATTAAAAAACAGTCATGTTCAAGCACTTGAAAGTTGCAGTTGGCCAACAGTATTTGACAGGGCTTCTACACTTCTGGCGAAGCAAATGTTTATCTGGGACATCATTTCTTTGGGATGAGATCAGAGGATTATTAATATGTCTGACACCAAATGTGTCCACAGTTGCCAAGTAATAAGGTTCTTTAGGCCAAGGTCTGAGCAAAAAGCTTGGGTAATTCATTAGCTATTTGCATGGGACAGTATGTTTTCAGAGGGAAAACAATAATTTAATCAACATCTCCATGGTGGTATTAAATGTGTAAATTGAATTTGTGTATTTGTTCAATTTATGCTGACAGTTAACAGCATCTCAAGAAAAACCTGTTGTAGATCATCACTAGGTGTAGAATGATAACTGATAGACTTTCGTAGGCACCATTTGGAAAAGCAGCATGTAAACCCTCTTCAGGGAGCCATTTACAGAGCAAACAGATGGATACAGAAGATGTTCCAGCAGGATTGACTAATACTGCTTACAGTCGTTGGCTATATGCAGCATAGTACACTGCTTGAGAGAGAAGAAGCAAGAAAAGAGCATGTTTGCCCCATTAAGGAAAGCCTCTTCTCTGATTGTGCTGTGCCCTTCTCACCAAAAAATTGGTTTCTTTCCATCCCAGTGGTACCACTCATTCCAGGCAACCAGCAGAGCATCTGAAGTGGGTGCTCTCTAACTCACTCAACACACAGCCAGGCATATGGGCTTAATAGATTTGCATTAAATCTAAACAGAAAATTGATAGTCCGTGAGTCCACACTACTTGTGACTGAATCGGTTTAGGAAGTGTTTGAAAATGAGAACAGAAAGTCTGGAAACTGTGGCATAGTGCGAATAGTGACAGATGTGGACAATTTGCGAGTGAGAACGGGGAATGTGTTTTCTACAGCAGAAAGTTACAGACAAAGAAGAGGATTCAAAGCACGGGGTGAGCTCCTGGAGTGTTAGGGCTATTCTTCATACCTGTATCCCTCCATGTCATTAACAGGGTGGCTCTGTAAATTTTAATTTAAAACCATTTTCTAATACTCCTTGTTTTAGGAAAGAAACTATGATGCAAATACACTAGAATCTCAAAAACTGAAGAACAGTAAATCCTAGAAAGTTGTTTCTGAGAGCTGCCTTAACTTTTGAATTCAGTGGTTAGGAAAATGGTGACATAATTTAGTTTCATTTCCTCTTCTTGTTCAAGAAAAGTATCTTCTCAAAGGAAGCAGGTAAAAATTAAAGTTTAGCCTAATTTCTTTCAAGACATTAGTTTGTCTGAGAGCTTCCTCACATGCTCAGAAATCTTCAGTGATCCTAGAGAACTACTTCGTCATATACCACTTTTAATGGTCATCTGGGCACTTAAGTTGTCTCATTCTCTGTGCCAAAATTAAACAGGCTAATAAAACAGTAATGCCTTGGAGATACTGATTTTTGAAGAACTGCTTCAGGGAGAAACTGACCTTTCCTAGTGAAGTATTATTTTTCATTTAATGGCACATTTTACACTTTCTCTGAAAGAAACTGCAGACTCTCCAAGTGGCCTGCGTTATAAACCTCCATGCTTCTAACTTCCACTACTTGCCCTCAACTCTCAGCTTGATGTTTTATTTTTATTTCAAAAAGGCTAAAAAATTCCTGTCCATTCAGCATGATCCTGTGCAGTTTTCTTTAAACAAGGGGCAAGGTTTCACTACGGGAAAAGAGATTATTTTTTCCTGAGAATACAAAATCTTTTTCTACTTTGATGCTGGAGAGAATTTCTTGCCTCAGTTATAACAACACATTATGAAGTCCTTACATTAAAGGAAAACAATATCCAGTAAGATGCTGGCAAGAGGATAGAAAGGGGCACACCCCAGTCAAAATGTACTTTGTTTCAGTTAATTTGCATTCTGGTAATTTTTAAAACCACCTAGTTTTCAGTTGCCATTGGTACTATCAAGCAGTCCTTTACATTCAGTTCTGAGGGATTACTTAGACTCAGATGGGAATTTTCATTGTCTTGTCTCAGAAATAAAAATCTCACTCCTTGGGGAAATTGCAGCAGAAAAAAAACCCAAACAAAAAAAGAATGATGCAATTACAGGGAAAAGCATATTTCTTTCATAGAAATTTCATCATGTTTACTCAGGAGAAAATTAAAGCAACTGTGTCTAAATTCAGTGCCATAAAATGATAGAACACCTCACCCAAAAATCAATGCAGCAGCAATGCCCGAGTTATTAGCTGCTCTTGCCTGAATTGTGCTGTGAGTGCCTCAATTGTGCCGTGAGCACCTGAAATGAAAAACCAGACGATTTTCTACTGTCCATCAAGAAGAGTGCTCCTGGCAGCAACAAAAGAGCCCCAGTGACATTGAGGCTCCTGACAGCCTTGGAAAGAAGAGCTCAGCTTGCAATGAGAACAAATGAGGAGGCTGTGGTGGATCGAACAATGATTCACCATTGTTCCATATTTAATAGCAAATTGCAAGTTGTCTGCCGCTGAGCAACACTTATTTTATTAATTTCCTCAGCTTCTTTAAAAAGATATTATAATTTCAGCTGTAGTTCAGCGGACCAGGGGTATGGGGTTTGGAAACATCCATTTTCCCTCTCCCCACCTGTCTAGGTTTGAATGACAGGTTTCCACTAGGGAAGGCAGGAGCCTCCCTTGAAATGGGGAATGTAAAACCAAACCCTTCCCTCCAAATTATTATAATTTTGAAATTAAGGGGCTTTCAGGCGAAGGTATGGGAATGGGAATAACAGCACTTTACTAGTACGTATAACAAGGCAGACAAACAGCAGCACCCACAGCAGTCGATAACAGCACCGGGGTTCCCCTTTGGTGCAGGTCTGGTCACGGCCGGCAGGGGGCGCTGTGGGGCGGGCTCAGGGAGCCTGAGGCGATGGCGGCTGGGGCCCTGCGGGGAGGGGTGGAAGGAAAACCCTCGGGACCGGCGAGGTGTGCCAGCAGTTCCCTGGTGTGGGCTGGAAACTGCGGGAGGTCCCAGCGGGAAGAGGGTGTGGGGCCTTGCAGTGTAGAGAAATAAAAACCCAGAGCAGTGCCAAAGAAGTGGCAGGGGTGTAGCGGTGGCAGCCTTGGCTCCGAGCAGGGCAGGGAGAGGCAGGCTCAGGATCCCGGGCACCCACAGGGAGAAGGAGAGAAAACGGAGCTCCAAGAGTCCCCTTCTCCAATTACAAAGCAGAACGAGAGGGAGCGGCTGTCCCTGCCCTCCTCGACCTGCCCCCTAAAATCCTGCAGAATCTCAGTCCCTCCAAGAGAAAACTCCCCAGAATGAGATCAAGCACAGCCAGATGCTGCCCTTCTGCCTGGGCCCAGCCGAACTCTTTCGTCTTCTCAAGCACCCATTAAGTATTTAACATTTCCCAGCAACATCACAGGAAAAAGTTATATAGGTAAGAAAGAACAAGATAAAAAGAAACCTAGCCCCCAACACTACCCAAGTTTCATTACTGTAGTCAATCTTTCATCTGGGAAATTCTCTAGTGACAACTTGGCAGTTCTGGGTTAGTGGTTGGACTTGGTGATCTTAGATTAGAGGTCTTGTGCAACCAAAATTATTGTATTATTCTACTAATAAATGTTTTGTGAGGTATTCTACTAATAAATGTTTTGTGAGCTGTTATACATGTGAAATAACTCGTTCAGTTGAATTTATGGGGAAGGTTTCACATGCTTTGTTTGTTTGGCCTTTTTTTCCTTTGAGAAGTTGAAAACACTTTTATCACACAAGAAGCTCACAGCAGGAGTATCACCCATCCCGTCTGTGACTTGCTGAGATGGGTAACACACTTTTGGGGAGAAATTACTACATCTTCTGGGGCCTGCTCATCTTGTAGTAGTCCAGAGCTGCACATATCAGGGAGCTTCAGATCAGCTACTTTGAAAGTGACACACAAACACTGACTCAAGATCACCTGGCTGGGACAGGAGATTAAAGCCCTGGGGCCTTAATTGATCAGTCCCTATCTGTCAGACTAGTGCAATAGTAACTAAAATACTCTTAGACAGAGTTCTAATGCAGTGCAATGGGTTGGTTTTGGTTTTAAGTGAGATTGAAGCATCGTTTTGGTTCTTAAAGGTAGGCCAGCTCCCGAGGCCACATTGTAGCGTCGTCCCACAGAGTTGTATCAGCCCATTTGTTGCAAGAGCAGCCATTCCTTAAACTGATACTGGAGACACTGTACAGAGTGCCTTTGGCTGCTCCTGAGACCTTGGGGCTTTGTCCTTTTCTCTTGCAGTGTAGTAGCTCAGTCCCATGCACGCTCACCCGGGCAGCACACAGCAAACTGAAGGGAGCTGCAATAACCATGCTGGTTGGACTGTACATGTGCAGTATTGCTGGAGAGTCTCCTCCTTTCACTGCAATATAGTAAATAAAAATTTTAAAAGTTGGGAGCATGTCTTTTTCTTATGAAAAGCTGAACACTCGTGGGAGAAAAATTGTTGAGACCAGTGAGGTCTTGCTCCATGGAAAGGGCTCCAAGGCACTACAGAACCGTGACAATAATTGCACAGAGAATTTGACTGCCGCAGAGAGTGTTCATAATTGTCTCTTTCAGCAGCAACTTGAACAATTTACTCCTCTCCAATTTTCAACCCACAATTCCTGAAAATGCTTTTCATTTTTCTTTATGTTATACTACTGTGTTTAGAGGGAAGGGCAATTTCATATCCAATTCTTGCCTTAGCCCTTGACCCAGAAATAGCTGTAAATACTAAGTAATATGCCTGACATCCCAAGTCACTGTCTTTGTCACTGTTCTTGACAGGAAACTCCCTGACAAGCGCAAAACTAGCAGGTTGTCTTGCCACTCCCCTCATTTTGAAGCACAAAGGTCCCTCCAAGCCCCTGTTAATGCTAACATATAGACAAGCAAGCAAGCAAGCATATCTCCAAGCATATGCCACTGTGCTGGATACCACCGAGCTGGAAAAGAGACCAGGAGGACACTGGATTTTTTTAGTGTGCTTTTTGGGCTCTTATGTCCTAGAATTTTCAGAATGGGAGAGACCGTAGTTATCTCCCATAGTCAAGTTCCATTTAATATTTCCCCATGCTGTGGTTTCAAGCCCTCACCCTGGCTCCCAGAAGCATCTTAGGGGGCTGCTGATGTAGGCAAGATGTAAACACATCCCTCCAGGGTCCTGCCAAGACAGTGGATTCAGAGAGGCATCGGTCACACAGGAATAATGTCTTATTACAAAGTCTTTATATCTTGTAAAGCCAAGCACTTTTTAGGGAAGATGGGCAAGAAGTGATTTTTGACCCTATGTTTCCTCCTGCCTGTTCTCCCAGGAAACTGTTTGGCATGTCAGTCTGAAAAAGTGGATTGACTCAATTGAGAGGATTATTTGGAAAGAACCAAGGTGAGGCAAGAATTCTGGCCATCCTAACAAGCCTCCCACCAGGGATCTTGGAGTGATAGATCTAGCTGCAGCATGCAAGCTGGCTCCATGTCTTTCAGATTTCATAACAGAAATGAGAGAGAATGGGAACAGCACCAGAGATAGCACAACTGTGTTTCTTTAATCTGTGAGATATCAACAGAAAGAGACTAATCTCACTGATTCCTCTAATTTAAAGCATGCAGACAAGCTACATCTCCACAATGAGCATTTCTTCATTAAAAGGACTTGGTGCAAATGTTTTTTAAGCCAGAACACTTTCTAATTTATATCCTTGTCACATACTGCCTGAGATCCAATAAAAATGCATGATAAATACTTTTTCCTTTTTTAGTTTATTCTTAATGCTCAACAATTCGGCCAGAGGAAATATATCCTATCATTGTGGGAGGCATTGAGCTTGGTGGGAGGCATTGATGAATTTTAAATAAAACATCCTCTGAACCTTCCTCAGAATATGGGATGAAGAGTGAGATGTGGAGTAAGTACATGCAGCAGAAATCATTACAACAGAAAAAAAAAAAAGTAAGAGGAAAAAGCATTCCTCAAAGAAACCAAGCTCTCTTGAAAGGGAATAACCCATTAACAAAAAGGTTATGTAGAAACTGCTAGGGACTGGTTCTTATGATAAATTAAAATCAGCATCAGGCTGGTTACCAGATAGGCTACTTATTAAAGGGCTTTATGTCAAAATTTCCCAGCCTGAGATACCTGTAAGAGGCCCAAAAATAAGTAACTTGAGGAGAGGATTTGAATGGGAAATATAAAGTGTTTGGATTTTCAAGGACTCTAGCATGTCATTACTTATGAGTCAAGGAGTTATTTCTGTATTGGTAAATTAAGAAATCTAACGTGGGTGAGAATTCAGAGGCTATGAAACCAGAGGAAATATGTACATAAAGAAAGGTGAAAAGTTGGATAGCACACACAAACAAGTCCTCAGAAAGGGATGTTGTGCACAAAAAATTGATTTGCAAAGGAAGAAGGGATGGTGGGGGAGGGAACTAGCTGATTTGTGTTAATAGATTTAGAGAGGGCAGGAGAATGCTCAAAGATTATGTACTGT
Organism: Regulus satrapa; assembly: GCA_013396955.1. NCBI lineage: Eukaryota > Metazoa > Chordata > Aves > Passeriformes > Regulidae > Regulus > Regulus satrapa. The sequence goes on from VWZN01008014.1 coordinate 863,490, forward strand.
GCAAATCTCTTTTGGAAACTAAGCAAGAGGCAAGCAGAAGAAAAAAAAAATAATTAACAACCTCTTCTCTGTTTCTTATCCTTGCCATCTTTAACTAGAAGAATAAAACAGTGTGAAAAGCTGGGGTGCTTTGAAATTGGAACTGAAGGCACAGTTTGCCTTCTAATAGCAGGAGCATGGGATTCACTGTAATTGTTCTAACAGAGCTTCAGGTATTGCCAGATTGTAACTTGGAATTTTTGCCAGAGAGAGCTGCAGCATACAGTAAAGGACTCTGCCTACCTGAGATGGGTGCTTTAAGAGTTCCCTGGTTGCAGTTTTATACTTTGAATTCATCCAAGTGTATAAGGAGCCTAACATTAAGGACTGATATATGTTTAAGCAGTTGAATGGGATGAGAAACATGCTGCTTCATTTTCTGCTCTGCACAAGGCATCAAAACTGAACTATCTGAGGAGACAGGATGGCTCAGCAACACACTGTGATCTACTTTTATTGTTAGTAATTTCTAAATTCTCTCTAGGCCTTGGAATTACAGTTCCAGTTTTGATCTAGAGTCTGAGTAAAACATCACATGAAGAAGCACAAAATAATTTCTAAAAATATGTATCTCACATTAATTTATTCTACTGTATTGTGCTTTCTTTCAATAGTTTTCCTAATAATTAAATTTCAGTAGGAATATAAGACAAAGACATAAGTAAGAATAAATACATCTTTATAGTTGATTTTTGTATCAAAGATTGATTTTCCTTTTGTTTCTTGGGTTTTTTTTTCAGATAAAGGCCATTCATTTTTTAACAAAAGTAAGCTTGTCATCATGTTAAAGTAATAATATGGAGAATTTCTGCATTGCAGAGAGAAAATTAATTACTCATATTCCACTGACATATCACTCCACCTTATTTGCTTGTGAATTGGAAATTTCACGCCACTGCTTTTGTAAAATCAAAGAAACAAGTACTGCTGTCATTAGGGTTGCTGTTTTGTAATGGCAAAGCATAGGCATAGGGGTAAAGAAGTTAAGGGATAAAGAAGTTTCATGTCAGAGAACTCTCTCTGTGCCCCTGATCCAATTTAAACAAGGATACCTTTTAAAATAGCTTAAAACACTGGCAGCATTTCTGAGAATTTTACAGCATTTGCACACCAGTGGTGGCTTATTTCAAGAGCAGAAATGTGACAGGAATACTGTACAAAATTATGTCAGCCAGATAAAAGCCATCCAGGGTCTTGCTGTTGACCTGAGTTGTAGACTTCAACACAGGTGTCTTTTACAGTTCAGTGAGATGGCTTGGCTGAGAAGTTTGTGGATGAGAGCACCATCAGGCAGAGGAACAAGCTGCTCTCTGCATTCTCTGCAAGCAAACATCTCTGTAGCAAATAATCTGTTAAGAAGACAGGTGAGAGAAGGAAAATGTTTCATTTGCAGCCACTCGAGATGTGAAGCATAGTCTTTCAGAAAGTTTAGACAAAGCACTGCAATTTTGATTCTGCCCCAAGAGGGCATATACTTGTTAAGGCAGAGCAAGTTATCTGCATAATAAATTAGGGTCTCAATGCTGATGTTGTCAGTATAATCACTTCACATAAAGCACATTAATACACCTAAAAGAGATTTGTAATAATGAATTAAATGTCTTTCCCTCTCTTCTCTACAACAAATTATAGAAAACCACAGTGACACACAGAAAGTGATAATGACAAGAAATCCTTAATTGTAGCAACAAGAAGAATACACAAAACAAATCACACTGGAGACAGTAGCTATTAATCTTCTTTAGCATTCCTAGGCAAATCTTTATAATTTTCACTTTGCAAGTGGAAACTGTTTCTGTGACATTTACAGGTGTAACAGAACTGGAATTATGAAACTATAAGGGTTTTTTTTTTAGATTCTAAACATGAAAATTTTGTTATGTATGGAAAATGTTATCACTCTAAATCTCTCATAATTTAATGGGAAGGCTCCCCATCCACCTAGTACTGTCAGGGGAATAGTTCGCAAAACTCAGAACATTTGCTGTATGCAGTGACAGCTGCATGACATTTATTTCTGGCCCACAGTTCCCCAAATGTGCTCCTTGATGTTCACTTTATACAGAGAAGGTCTGATGTCTGTATTTGTACTTACATGAATTAGAAGTTTCATATTCATAATGCTTCTGAGAGAGGAAGAAGATTCCTAATCCCGGTATAAGAACAGGAAGCAGCTGCAGAAACAACATGTGATGAAGTGACCATAATCCCCATTGCCCATCCCTCTGTGTCACTGCAAGGAGGAGTTAGAGGATCAGACATAAAATTAAGACTAGGAAGAAGTGAAGGGTGAGGAGGAAGGTGTTTTTATGATTCAGTTTTGCTTCTCCTTTTTCTACTCTGGCCCATGATGATGGTGAGGGATCTCTCCCCAGTGATATCCCAACCCATGAGCCTTTCATTAATTTTTTCCCCTCTGTCCAGCTGAGAAGGGTGAGATTGAATGACTTTGGTGGACACTAGAGAGTAAGAGTTAATCTTTCACTCACTGTGCCAAGGCAAGTCCTCCAAGCTCTCTTAAGAGAAGCTGTGGTCCCCACTCAGTTTTTTGTGGCTCTCATTCAGCAAAGCAATGCAATCAGCATGTTGTCCCTTGCCATCTGCTGTCCTATACCTCTCACTGCTAAGCTTAAAATGAGCACTTCCAGGCAATTCCAGCCTCTCCCAGGTCTGGAGGAGTTTTTGTCATGGGCTTGGCTGCACTAGGAGATGAGTCTGAAGAACCTCTATGAAGTTAAAATAAGTCCTCCATGTTTTGCAGGTTTCATTTTTTGTCTGTCCCAGAACAAGAAATCACCTCATCATGTTTTTTTGCTTTAAGCCCAGGGATGCTCTGAAGCCCTTGTCAGGGCAGGACAGTGCAACACATGGTACAGGTCTGCCCAGCGCAGGGCCAACTGAGCTTGGTGGTCTCTGGAACGGGAGGCTGGGAACAAAGGGGACAGTAACCCCCAAAACAGCTACCTCTGATCACACCACCAGATACCTGCCTCTGTGTGCCCAGAGCTAAACCAAGGGTCATATTTGGGCCAGAGGAGAAATTCCCACCTCCCTATTCCTGGGTGCAGTGAGGCACTTTGATGATGACTGGGACATCAGGGAGGACTGCCATAGGCAAGGAACTGGAATTCACAGCACTGATCATGCTCACATAGAGCTTTGCTTTCCCTTCATCTTCTAGACTGCAGATGAATAAACCATTGAAGCACATTTGTTATTTCAATAAGACCAAAAAGGGAATATAATTACTATGAAAACCAGCGGCCAGGAAACATGAAACATTTAAACCCAACTGTTGACCTAAGAGAATTTAATCTCATTACCACTTCCAGGAGGTAAAAAGATCCAAGTGAGTACTGCAGAGGGCAGCGATAGTGGCATGCAATTCTGTGTTGTAAATCTCTGCAATACATTTTGTTACTATCTACCTGCTCTCCTCCCTTGACATTTCCTCCTTCACCGCTTGAATCCTCTTTGAACATCTGAAGAGACTCTCTGACTTTAACCAAAGAAATATTTCATAACATTTCCAGGCCTCAGAGGATGTCAGAGTACTTTTAACTTTTCTACTGTCTTTGAAGAGATGGCATGCCGCTGGGACCATCCTCTGGCTCACAGCCCTCAGAAATGCCAGGAAAAGCCTCTTTGGTAAGGAATTATTTATTAAATGTTCAACCCAGTGTGTCTGTCCAAGAAGTGTTGCCCAAACTGGTGTTTCCCATGCCAGAACCTCTGTCCAGAACCAGGATCCACTGGAACTCACCACCACTGGGGCTGCCTAGGACACGGAGAGCAATCCTTTCTGCTCTGAGTTAGCATGAAATGGATCAAAAAAGCTGCTGTGACTCTGCTAAAAGGAGCACGTTGCAGGAAGACTGATGGCATCCAAAAGACTGACAATAAAATCTGACTCTTCTCTCAGACATCCCAGGTGCTTCACCTAGTGAGAGGGACTCTGACCTGTTCATACATGTGGCAGTCAATAAATGATGTTAATTAGCCTGGAAGGCAAGGAATGTTAACTGTGACACCAGACACTGCCTAATGCTGCCTCTGCCAGAGAAACAGAGAGAAAGCAGGAAAGCTCTACAGGAGCCACAGGGCCGGCAAAAAAATAGATCAGTGTTACATAAAGTCCACATCCAGTTATTAATTCTTTGTCTACTTGATGCATTTGAGCCCCAGGTTAGAACAGTGCTTAACCCTGTGTCCAGCCAGAGCCAGCAGTGAATTTGGAGGCAGCACCTCTGAGCTACCCTCGGTCAGAACAAGGGGACACTGAGCACAACTGCAGACCTGATTACTAATTTGTCACACCAGGTCATGATACGGCAGCACTTCAGAAGGACTTTCAAGCAGCAATATACTGTGCTTTCAAAGCACAGTATATTCTTATAGAAAATGCAGCTACAGGCAATGGACAAACCCAAGAGCAGCTGCTGTGTGCTCAGTGGGAGTCCAGGCACCAGCAAACATAGGGCCATGCAGACACAGAGCTTCAGAGATATGTCCTTCTACTTTATTCTACATTAATGCAATCCACATTATCAGAAATAACAGGGAGCCCAGTTTAGTGAGTTAGTCATTGCACAGACACCCAGCAGAGGCTGTTCCCTGCCCTTTCTCACCAGCTACACACCAACATCATGTAGCACTGCACCCCAGAGCTGTTCAGACTAGCTCTGGTCCCACAGTCTAGCTGGGAAAGGGGCGAGTTCCTGCACGCAAACATCACGTTCCAGTACTGAAGCCAGCTTGGGCCTTGATACAAGACATGTTTCCAGCTATGTGATATTCATTGAATGTGTGCAATCAGCCCCTGAACATGCCCAAGAGGGCTCATTGCTATAGACATGGTTCCTTTGTTGTCCAAAGGAAAGAAATCAGTTTGGACAAGGCTGCTACTGCATGGACAGCATGTGCAGCTGAGGAATGAGACCTTTCCCTAGGGCTCTTTGGAAGCAGACAGCAAGCAAAGCACACAGGTGAATTGTGGTGGCAGCAAGTTCCTTTCTTATTGCTCCCATTTCCCTCAGATTTTCTCCATTACAAGATGGGAGCCTAGGAGAAATGGTGACTGTGAGCAGGCTGCCAGCACAGCAGCCTTTAACCTGCACATGGGAGGTAGGCAGGAGGAGGCCAAGCTGTCCACGAGCTGTCCTCAAAGTCTCCACATGATTTGGGATAGGCACCTTGGTTTCTATGCCATTATCTACAGCAGCATGACCTGCCAATGCCATAGATAGTGCCACAGCTACAGTCTCTCAATCAGTGTAACAGGCAATGGCAGCACAGCTTAGCACCGCTGGTTTCCAGAGGCACCAACAGCCATTCACCCTACAGAAGTCAGCCCATTATTTCAGTTCCAGAAAGCTATTCCAGGTGTCATGCTCCTTTGGTAACACAAGAGTTGTATCAAATAAATTGCACTAGTCCCCGTAGGCTCCAGTGAGAAGGGCTGCTCTGAGTCAGCCAGCCCAGCATCAGTTCCCCTCTCAACTCCAGTCCTTTGCTCTTCTGCAGTGCATTAAATAAACTTGCCCCACTGACAACATTTAGGAGTTGAAAATACCCAGCAGAAAACCTGCACCAATATTGCCTTCACTTTGATATTTTTTCCTTTTTTTTTCTCCTGGGGGATCTCAGGGTCACCCCAACCCCACAAGTCCTGGTGCTAGAGGCACAGAGACCCACACTCGTAGGAATGCAGGTGTGTAGAAGAGCTGGTGTGGCTGTTACAGCTGGGCTGGAACTGACACCTCACAGGAGCTTTCACACAACACTGCAATGAAGAGCTACAGAAATCTAGTGATGGACAGAATGAATTGTGGGTGTTTGAGAGTCAAGGAAGAGAAAAATGTTGGTGGTATCCCCACTAACTTTCCAGTTCCCTTTGAGGAAATCATTATTACACAACCAAGAGAGTAAATTCCAAAACGAAAGAGATCTGTCACCCCTCATGGACACCAAAACAAGCAGAACCAAACTTGAGGCAACAGTTTGACTCTTCAGCTTAACTGCTTCATGTGCCATTCACTCTCTCCTCCTTGATGCACAATTTTATACAGAAACAGCTCTGCCTTTCCTGCCCAGAGCTCAGTTCCAATTAGCTGTGGACTGCAGGGAAAGCACTGCAGCTACATCAATATAAAATTATGTAAGAGAAGGGAGAACCAGGCCCTTTCAGTGATTTCCATGGGCAGTATTTTCCCACTTAATCCTCTTCAATGTAACTCAGAGAAGTAAAGCAAACACTCTGCAGAGGTAGCGGCTGAGTTTGGCCATTATTTTGTTAACATATGCACACAGTGCTAGCCACTGTTATTAACTCAATACACAATCTTTATTCTGTTATTTTTAAAGAGGCAATAGCTGCAGCCTGAAAAAAATACCTTTCAAAATACTTTTTACTGTAAAAAAACAGATAGTAGAGGAAGCATCACAGGCTACAACTTTTCTAGAATCACACACCAGTTTCCCTGATCATAGTAACTCTTTTGAACCCTCACACAATCCAGGGATCTGCACAATGCTTCCAGTTCCCCTTCACAGAACACATGGTAATAGCGGTGGAAAACAGGACTGAGTTCTTGCAATTCTTTGGAGCCACCTGGAACCAACACCGTATCAACACTTTCCTCTTTCTTTTTAGTACCACCTTTCAAGTGCCAGGGAACCAGCAAGTCTTGAGAGTGAAAGGAGGTTCTGTTAGTGTGAACAGGCAGTCTCAAGTCTGCTACTGGCTTGGCACCACAGCTTTCATCCTTAAGGAGTTGGTCAGACCATGCTGAGTTATCAGGCCCTTGGTCACTAAGTGGTCTCTGGGCTGTGCCAGCATCCATTTCCCTGTCTTTGTTTTTACTACCATTCTTTTCCTTAAGGTATTTAGACTTCTGGTTTTTGTATTTTTGCTCCATTGCCCAGACATAAATAAGTGCTGTTCCACCAGGTCTAAGAAGCCGAGCTAGTTCCTGGATAGTAGCCAGTCTCCGCTCCTGGAAAGGAAAAGCAAAAGTGTAAAGCTAGTACATAAATAGGAAGTGAAGAGAATGGAAAGGCAGCGATTTCTCCTTACCCAAGACAGAATAAAACTTGAAAAGAAAGTAGTTTTTTCCCACTATTTATTTTCGTTCATTATATAGTCCATACCAAGACATTTTCCTAAACACAATTTCTTCATCAAGACATCATTCATGTCAAGCACTGGAACAGGCTGTCCAGTGGTGAAGTCACCATCCCTGGAGGTATTTAAAGGACCAGCAGATGTGGCAATCAGGGACATGGTTTAGTGAACTTGGCAGGGCTAGGTTAACAGCGAGACTTGATGATCTTAAAGGTCTTTCCCAGCCTCAATGATTCTACTATTCTTTTTCCATTTGAAAATAGTTCTGTGCTGAGCAGGATTTCTTGGACATATCAGTCCACCTGAAAAGACAGACACCTTTTCAAGAAGGTGATTCAGTATTTAAAATCCCAGATTCAAATCTACTACACCTGATGATGCACAGGCTGTCTGAGATGAGGGGGTCAGACTTAAAGCTTCAACATAGGTCCTCTGACCACATGAACAAAGATATGTCAGAACAGTGTTCCTTCTACTATTTTTACTGGATTTGGAAACATTCACTGCATTTCTGGTACCCAAAGAGAAAGATGTGTGGGGCCCTCTAAGATGGTCTAGAAACTTGTAAAGATAGCACAGTTTCTGCCAGGAGAACCTTACCCAGCCCAGAGATAAAGCAGACTGGTGGGTAGTCTCCCTTTTGTTTGGAGATGGACAACCAATGCACAGATTAAAAACCCAAAATCACAAGATCTGCCCAAGAGCCCAAGATCTGAGCTGGGAAACAATGTATCTCTTGGCTCCCAAAGCAGAGCTCCCTTCTCCAGTGTCATTAATTACAAGCACACAAAAATGAAACCCAAACATAGGACCAAAGCTTCAGGGGGAGCAAGGGCATCTGAGAATCAGAAGGAGAAAGTGAACAGAAAGTCTAAGAAGCAGCAGTAGCAGAACAGCTTAACTCTGCTGTGACAACTGCTTACACCAAATGCAAACCTTGGATTTCTTCCCATTTGGTTCTTGCCTTTGCTTGCATTGTAGAATTAGCAGCTCTGCATAGCAATCTAACAGTACAGTGGAGCAGAGAGAGGGGTGACTTACTGCTGTTGAGAAGTGGTGGATTACAGCAATAGAGATGCAGGCGTCACAAGAGCCGCTGCGGACTGGCACTGACAGCGCATCACAGACAAATGCCTGGAAATGTTTTTCTCCACAAATATCCACCAGGTTTTTGCTGCGATCACAGCCAACCTAGAACAGAAAATGTTTCATTAAGCTTTTCATGAGAGGATAATTTTACAAGACTGGAATATGATTTTCATTTGATGCTTACAGTAATAGAGTCATCACAGTCTCCTACTGAGGGAACACAGTTTAAAATCAAAGCAAGAGCAAGTGTGAGGAAGTAGCCTTAAGAGGCTATAGTTCCAAGGTACAAACAAAAAGAAAACAATCCTGATGCTGACTTAAAACATAGATGAAAGACTGGATATTAGACAGCTCATTATAGCACCCTGATTTGGAAACAGCTTAAGACAGACCAGGTTCCAACCTAACTTTTCTTCAAAATTCATTCAAGGTGTCTTGAAATGAGCAAAATTATATGTGACCTAACCTCAGTATTTTCTTGTCATTTCAACTGCCATTTGTAACTTGACAACATTTGAACTACCCAAAATACTGAACTCACAAAAGCTGATCTACAAGTGTAAACAATTATCCAGTGCCTTTGGTGGCAACAGTAAAGTATCAGCTTCACTCATCACCCAGGTTTTGTCATTACAGTGTGAGGAAGTGCTCAGATATCTTTCTCTTATCCCTCAGCTCAACACAATTTTCCAAAGTTCTGTACAGTCCAGTGAAGTGACAACCTAGGACCATTTCAGAATACGTCATAAAACATTTCCCTCTTTAAACCCAGCAGTCAGCCTGCCACACCTGCGCAGTGTCCACAACAAAGGCAGTAAGACAAAACTTACCATCTTTGAAGAACCAGCATCTAGAAATGCTTTTTACATGCTTGCATAAAAACAGTAAATCCACATTGATCAAGACATCTTCTGAAAGAAATAGTGAGGCATGTGCCACCCTTCTTTTCATGTTTGCCACGCACACTGAATATTCAACCCAAAGCCCTGCTACCAGGTTGTATATCAAACTTTGCATGTATAATAATAATAAATGTATTTGTTTTCAATGACCAGCAACAAGTAGATGGAGAAAACGGGTTCAGAATCATAAATAATTACTGCTGACTGTGCTTACTGCATTTGACACTGGAAGAATACTAAACCCTCTTTGATGCAGGAAGAATAGCAAACAACCTGCCGTGCTTAATCAACCCAGAAGAGACAACACTACCACTAAAATTAAAAGCCTCTTTTGCAATGATTAATGAAAATATATTTATTTTCCATTAGAATTTTTTATTTTACTGTTCAAATCCTTTTATCTTTCAGCCTACCAACCACAGTTTTGAAGAAAACCAGAATTCTGTTCTAATCTTATTTCCTGAAATCTTACCAGATCTGCCTTCTACTCCGGTCCCTGACTTTTAATCCAAAGTAAATGAAACGGTTGTGAAAATGCCAACCTGACATTGATAATCCTCCACAAAAACCATGAATATGTACATATTATCCTGCCAATTAGCAATAAACCTGAAAAGATCAATCCTAACATTGCTTTCTTCATACTCATTCCTTGGTCTCTCTCATTTACTAAAGCACTGAGTGAAGTGTGTTGTTTATGGATAAAAAAAGGAAACCCTAGTTTACTTGAATGCAAACAAATCCTCATCATTTCACACGTGCAGCCAACTGAAGTGTCTTTAAATTACTCTGACAACCTGCACATTAGTGATTGCACACCTCATTACCAGTACCTTTAACTACTTCTGCAATTAAGATATTGGCTTGCAGTACTTAATAATATAACTCAAAGGACCAAATTCACTACTGGCAGAAGGAGGAAGAAGAATACTTGCAGCTTCCACTGACAGCAAGCTTTCCCAGAAAGAATTGCTCTGGCCCTCCATATCTAGAGTGAAAATGAGCTGGATAATGGAACACAATCCCTCGTTCCCAAAATAACCTTGAAAAGGACTACAATGTACGTTGATGAAATCCAATGAACTGAGAATAACAACAAAGGCCAGATTGCAAAGTCCTCATTTGCATCTAAATTATATCAAATATTATGAAGTCAGGTTTACTTGTATTGACATACTTTCTATAGCAAATGTACATCCAAAGCAAAAAGATGCTGTTTCACAGTGAAAATGGAGACCTTGAAATAGAACACTTCGAACGCAAAGCCGCTTTAAAATAGGTATATTAAGCTAAAACTTTATGTGGTTTTAAATGTAAACACAACATAGGTGCTATGCATACGTGCATAAATGGTGAACACAGGGAGTCACCATAGATGTCTGGTGCTGAAGCTAGGGAACTTTAGTGTCCTTACTAGAATTAGCTCTAGGTGATATTTCAAAATAATTATAATCACACCACATTCCTGCATTTTCTAACTTACAAGAGACATGCACTCATTAAAAACCAAAACACATTTGTTTCAGTCACTTAGGAAACAATAAAGTAGCAAAAAGCAGGTAAGTTTAGTGATGCAATACCAGCTTCCAGCTGAAAAATTAGTCTGTGAATTTTATGAGTACAAAAAACATTGAGAGGAAAGGGTAGAGATCCCAAACTCCACTTCTCCCAATTCCATTACTAACTGATTTTTAAACTCAAAAACATGCAGAAGCTTTGATGTGATGAAACTTCATCTACAGAAGAGTTCAAAGGACTGTTTTAATCGAGAACAGTCTATATTTAATTCTCTAATTAAATATAGAATCATTTAGAAAAAATCTCAAAATCTATCTGGAATCCTTTAATTTTTTCCAGTTCATTTCTCTATTTCTGATACTCAGGACAGGATATTTATTGTCTTTGCTGACATCTCTTCTAGAAGAGTGGGGAAAGGCAGATGAATTACTATTAGTCTGGTGTCCAGACACAAAAGAATCTAGTCCATCTCTTGGTGAGTCAAGCTGTATATATATATGTCTTTCTGCTTTCTATTTCTTACTATCTATGATTCTTCTCAATCATTTCTTATACCTAGACTTTACAAATCAAATTCCTTGTTCAAACTCCACAATTTCTCCTATATATCTCAAATAGCATGGCTGATTTTCCAGCCCAGTTGACCTCAGCAAGTCGCTCCACAACTTTCAATAGTCCCATAATGGAGGGTGCCTTCTTAGGCTTCTCAGATTTTGCTCCAGACATCTGCTCCCACATCCCTGCCTTTTTGGGAAGTTCCTCTACCCATTTCTTCACCACTTTTTGTGATGCAAACAACGGCTTGCAGGAGCTCAAGAGTGACCATTGATAGGTACTGTGACTGAAATCCACTTGGATTTCAGACACTGATTTTCAGTGTATAAGGATAAATATTAACTGCATCCAACTCTTACTTTAAGACAGGAAATCTGCATTAGTATGGAGGCCTGTAACCCTGTAACTAGAACTCCAACAAACAGAGAACTTAGGAAAGGGGCAAAGGTATGTCATCATTCTGGCATACCACATCCTCTCTGGGCACACTGGATAATGAAAACCTTTAGACAATCAATGTATCCAAAAAAAGAGGAGAAGGGAGGGAGAAACAAACCAAATATAACACCTGTGGCTTCTCTGAGTTTGCAGCAGCTCTGTACTGGCTTCCTGGAAATGGATAACATAGGCAGTTTTGCCATCCTGCTCCTTCATGTTCCCATGTACCTTCACCTCCACCTTTACAACAACAAGTAGCTAAAGCAGATTTTATAAAATCTGTCTAATGCAGTGGTTTTGTGTAGATCAGTAGGGGGCAAAAGATACTAATAAATAGCTTGCTTTGTAATGATGCTGCAAATCTGCAAAAGATAAACCCTCTTGCACACTGAAAAAAAGACAGGAAAAGACAGGTTGAGGTTAGCCACCACTAGGTGTTTTCTTTCTACATTATCTCATTATAACTAACTCAGCGTGGAAGACTTAGCTCATTTAAGTATCTGGGAACCTGATTTATTCAGCACGTTAAAAAGTGATGAATAAAATGACAACTAGTTCTGAAATCTAACAACTGAATGGAATTATGTTGCTCTCCAGAGAGACACCTCAGTTGTAACTAAGCATGAGAAGCTCTAGAAACCAAATTACATTCCAGCAAACAATTCATCTGAGTCAAGCTTTCAGCATTCCTTTCATGTAGTGTTTCGGTTTTCCACAGCATGTAGTCAGGATATCTCTGAAAGCAAAGTGTTATGCCTAAGACCTGGAGTTCATTTCTCAGTGACAAAGCAACAGAACCAAGTCGAGCAATTCAGCTTTCATCCTAGTTTTGTGCTGCTCTTGTCCACTTCCTTCTGAGCTGTCTTCCTTGATCTCTCACCCATTTAATGACTCTTATTCACTGAGAAAAAAGGGCAGGAAAGGTTGATCTGTTTCACCCTTCAACTGCTAAAATAAGGTGAATTTACTCCAGGTATACCTTTACTAATTGGTTTTGTCCCTCCTGCTTTTACCCACTACTAAAGTGGTAAAATTCCTCTCCTTGGGAGAGGAATCTATTCCCAATCTCTACAAACCCAGCACAACTAAAACCCACCCAACTTCATGCAACCATACCATAGTAAATATTCTCTCTCCTCCCCACACCCTGGAGAAATCAAATTTTTATATAGTTCTAGTAGATCGCAGTTTGGGACAGTAATGCAGAAAACAGAGGTGCACATCTCAGAGCAAAGGTGCGTCTTAAGGTCTTGTGATATATAAACTGTGTTACCAATTACTTCTGAATGACAGACACAAGAGAAATAGGAATGTCTGTATTAAAGCAAATCATTTGGGCTCCTCTATTGCCATTTTTTCCCTATCATCAGTACTCTGTCAAATAACATCATTTCTCTATACAAAATCAAAATATACCTACCCTATGGCATTTTCAGTTATTTGCCACTGAATTTCCCACCAATTTATCAATACCATTAAAAATGTAAACCACAAGTTTTAAAGATTTCAATGACTTTTCATTCATGCTGTAGCCCTTTGAGGATTCTGAATGTTCCTGCAGAGACTTACACATCACCCATCACCACACCTACCTGAACAATGGAAACAAGGAGACAGAGCTAAAGTGTATAGAAATTAATGAGATCATTGCAATAACATCAGTGAAACCCTTGTGGTAATCGGGTGAATGGTTAAGGCTGAAATGCATTGTTTCATAAAAATAAAAGCTCTGCTTACAGATATGAATATTTACCTTGAAAGTACCTAAATAAAATCTGTTAAAATAATTCCCCTAAATGAGATTGTGTGTGTGGGGGGTGGATTACAGAAAAACAACACTAATACTGTGTCTCTTTTTTGCATTCATTTAAACAACAACAAGGTGGATGAGATAGAAGTAATCTAAAACTCTGCTAAATTTAACCTTTCTCCAGCCTTTGCATTATCTACATCAGACATGGAATCCATCTCCAGCTGAAACATCCTTGATCTGGACTTGTTTGTCATGGGTTGCTGCTGTCTCCCTGTGTCAGAATAATGCAGCCATCACAGCACTGTGGTCTTCGCTGAGTGCGGATGGACTTGTGCCTTCACTGTCACATGGAACACTCAAGATACGGCCACACGTAATCATCCAGAGAAACTCAAGCAACTACAACAGCACAGGCCACAGTGGAGACATTTGCAGACAGTACCTGAAGATTCAAACCATCAAGAGAGCTACCTTAGCTGTGATCTACCATTAGCACTGTTACTTAAAGCACAAAAGCACACAGTAACCTGTAAAGCATATTGCTTGCCTTCAGAAAATGCCTGCCTCAGGTCCTCCGCACTTCTGAGTCAAACACCGCAAGCTACAGAGCTGTGCCAACAGTGCTTTATCCAATCCCTACACAACTCCTAATTTCACAGCACTGCTTTATTGCTTCTTTCCCAAAAGGACCAGGCTAAGAGGTCCTTTACACTGTGCACAAGAAAGAGATGTAGAATTTACAAAGTTTAAGCCTAGGTTTTATGCCTTCAATTAAACAGGAGTAAATGAGGGAGAAAACTGATGTCCTGCATCTAGAGAGCACTCCTTTTATCCCAACAATGCACCTGATCCATAAACATTCTGTAATCCTTCACCCTCAGCTCCATGACTAAACCATGGTAGATGGAATTAAGAGCACTTGAGATACCGTGTCCAAAGTTTAAAAACACCTGTAAAAACAATATACAAAGGGTCTTCTTTAACCACACTTTGGCTGATACAGAAAAATAAATCTGGTAGAAAGAAGGAGTAAAATCCATCCTCCTGAGGCTCTGTGCTGACTTGTAGATGAAAACAACCACATGCAAAGTCTAGAGTCTATGTCATCTAAGAAACACTAGTTGTCACCAGTGGAAAATAAAATGTCAAGGGAGGCCAACTGAATGAAGCAATTCCTAGATTCTATTTCTCAACTGTTTCAACTGCTTCTTTAATAGCTTCCTCCCTTTCACTGTTATTTTTCAGGTCTTTTATTTCTCCTGCAGACACATAGGAAATTAGGTAACTCCTAAAGTAACAGAGGAGAGGAGCTGGCTTTCCTTTGACTGTCAGCCAATATGCGATCTTTCCTTTCCTTAGCTCGTTAACTGTGGGCTCCAGAAAAAAAGACTGGTGCTGGCAATTTCTGAACACACTATCTTGCATTAATTTCACTTTAAAAGTCTACCACAAACCTCCACAACTGCAATTTACCAAATCCATTCTAGGACCAGTTGACCTTCATGATACCCCGATAAAGGTTTCTCCTCTCTAGTTAGGCTTGCTGATTTTTCTTACAGGACTCAGGACTGAAAGACCAAAAGACTGAAATGTACTGAAATTAATATATAGGCTGCAGTAGTCAGACATAAAGATGCCTATTTATTAATTGGTTGATGTTGTTCTAGCCCATAAGAACAGTAAGGGAAATAATTTACTAACACAAACAGCATTCTTGCACATTACGTATCTTTTTTAGCTGAATATAAATGTCAGGATAGAAACTCCTGAAACAGACAAACATCTCCAAGTTTTATAATCAATAGTGAATGCTTTGCCCTATGTAGAAGTTTTCAAGTCTGATGGGTTTCAGAATGTTTCACAGGACAAACATGTGAAAGAATCAGACAGTCCCGGAGCAGAAGAGATCAGATACCATAATACGCACTTCTCTGAGATTTCTTCTTCTGGATTAAAACAATAGCAAGTTTGACTCTTTTATTTCCCAAAAAAAAAAAAGTTTTTTAATTATCTGCAATGAAAGCTATCTCTTGGTGCATATTTGTACACACTTCATCTCTCTCTGATAGAAAGGGAGAGAAGTAAAACCAGACTAAGTACAGATTGTGAGACAGCGAAAGAGAGAAAATGAGCCAAGAAATACGTCAGAACTGTCTAAAAGTAAAGAAAAGGAAGTGAAAGGCCAAAAATCTGTACCAAAGCTGAGATCTTGCTGTGAATTTTATGTTGGCATATTTACTGGGCCTGTGCACAGAGCCAGAGGTGGAAGAGCAAAATATGACATCACTCACAAATGAGATGTGTCACCAAGCCACAGGGAACTGAAGAGGTCATGAAAAATAGCATTGCCCATGGAGATTTCACCCACTCACCAAACCAATGAAATTTTTGTTGGAAGCATTCAAATTGACCAACCATTTAATCAATTTATTCAACAACACTGACAAAAAAGACGAAACCATTCATTACAATTTTTCAATCCGCTGCACCCATTACTATTTCTCTTAATGTATTTTGAATTATAAAGCAGAAGTGGCTTTGAAAAAAGAAAAAGGTAGTACACATAATGAATACACGGAAACTTAGCATAATTGGTACTTGATCTTGGATCAGGAAATAGCTTTCTGTTCTCAGCATTCTTCCAATGCCAACCTGAATCTCCAGCATGCTACAAATGCATGGCAGAATAAACACCAGAACCAAAGAAAACAAATAGCTACTACAAGTAGCTACAAACAGTAGCTACTACTTACCATGTACAAATCCTCATTGATGCCAAGGTACTTCCCGTTACCACAACCAATATCAGCCACTATTGAACCTGTTGGCAGGGACCTGAGAAACTCTACAATTTGGGGCCATGGGCTATGCCTGGTACTGCTGAAGTGGGTGGCAATCTCTTCATACACCTTGTGTACATATTCTTGCTCCAGCTTTGAGGCCTCCATCTCATTCTGGGGAAATGAAGGTTGCACCGGTCTCTGCTGTCCTTTCTGGCTGTCACAGACAGATGGGTACACTAGATACAGCAACAGATACAAAATATTATTTTTTCAAGCAATTCATCATTGATCACGCATATTTAGTAAAATTATATTAAAAGTGAAATATTGAAATGTAAGCAATGCTTCATTCCTCCTTTACTGTTTAAAAACTGAAACCAGGTCAAACAACCGAGGTGTTTGATGACCTGAAAATGAGTAACCAGCCCATATGCACCAGAGGCTGTTTGCAATGATCATTAGTCTACGATCTGTTAATGATGTTTATGTTCTCAAAACTGAGATAGTGCCCCCAGTGCCAAAGACCATGACATCACTACAATCCAGCCTCTGAAATTCTGTTCTAAGGGTATAAATGGACTTCAATTCCATGCAGTCATTGAGCCACCTGTCTATTATTATCTCTACTGCCCTAAGGCATTTTACATGGCTCTGTGACAGCAGATATGACTGCTTCCCCTTCTCTAATGTACCTATTTTCTCAAAATTATAGGCCCCTTAAAAAAAATTACCAAAACTGAGGAAAAAACTTGAAGAATAGTAGTTATTTCTATTTTGTTACATTATTAAGTACTTGAAATGCTAATGAAACACAAGACTCCAGATTATTTGCCTGACTCTGGAGTAAGCCAAATGTATTCCTGTAGAGAGAAACTCCAGCAACCACATGAATGCAATCAATTCAAGCCATACAGTATGCTATGCACCATCCAAGAATAGCTGTGACGACTGCCAAAACTACCCAAAGGATTCAAATTATTAGCTCAAAACAGAAAAAGCTACCTACCTCTTGGTAATAAATAACAATTTTGACTTGAAGGTTGCCTCAAGATACTTACTGCAATTGCAAGGGCTTCTCCTCACTTTTCTGAATGTAAATGATGTCCTTGTTTCCCTTCGATTTAATGTTAAATCTCCAACATCAGCAGTGATTGTTCTAACTTTGTGCCCAAGTTCGGATACTTGAATAACATCGTATTTTCTGGGTGTGATCCTAAAGCAACAAAAAATAAAGGAATAATTCCATTTGCATCAGGAAAAAACCCAATCCTTCTTTGAAAGAAGGCCATCCTTACCCTCTGAGAGAAATGTGATTACAACATGCTAGTTAACATACTTCTGCCTCTCAGTTTTCAACTTATTCAATTTCAGAGAGAAAAGAGATGACACATAAACTAATGACATGAATTAAAGTGCTGTTTAATTGCATGTAATTACATTTCCCTTCCCTCCATTTTCTTCCATAAAGTTTGACTGTTTATTTGCCTAGTACTTTAGATAGATAGATAGATAGATAGATAGATATGTAATATATTTATTTTTAACTGGCTTTTGGCTGAGATAATGTACTCCTAAGCATCTGTTCTAACAGCAGCAGTGCTGTTTTTGATTTCATACAAGAATAATGTTGGTAACACAATGATGTTGCAGCTGTTTCTCAATAATGCTTACTCTAAGTGAGGACTTTACTGTTTCCCATGCTCTGCCAGTGAGGAGGGCACAAGAAGCTGGGAGGTAGCGTGGCCAGGACAGCTGACCCCAACTGGCCAGAGGGATATTCCACACTACAGAGCATCCTGCTCACTGTATGAACTGGGGGATGGGCTGGGCCTCAGTCAGTGGGCACTGAACAACTTCATTGTGCATCACTTTTTGCTCTTGGGTTTTGATCCTCACTCTCACTTCCTTTCATTACTATTACTAGGACTTCCCAACATCAAAAATAAAATGCTGCATGCCCTCTTGCTTGGCAGAGTGGTTTTACTATTACAGTGCCAAGAATAGAGTTTTGCCAGGTTATCCAACCAAATATGAAAAACATCACTAATGAACTTCATCAGAAAATTCAGAATTTTACTTTCACCTATGAGTCAAAAAGAGACTGTCTCTTTTGTCCTCCTTGATGACACTGCATAGTTTATTTCTAAACCATGTGTTTCTCTTTCACAGAGAACTGAACAAAAATGCTTTTCCTGTGCACTTTGTTAATGGGGTCAAAATGAAGTCTCTAATTTCTTGGCATTCAAGCATGCATACTGAAAACATGTCCAGATTCATTTCAAAACTGACTCTTGTGCTCTTATAATTTGACTTCTGAGATGTAGATAAAAGTCATCACAAGTGTCATTAAATACATTTTGACATTATGTATGCAAGTGAATTAGTTACAACTTCTCGCTGGATGATTTTAATTTTGATTATAACACAACATTCCAGTGCCATGATGCAAATCTTACTCCAGCTGAGTATCTTGACCCGCTACTGCTTTTAAAAATATATAGAAAAAATATATTAGGAAAGGTGGAGAAGAACCGGCATGGGAAGCACTTGTACATGAGTAGAAAGGTCTGGGATCTTAATTTTCAATGTAGTTCATTTATTGATTCTCAAAGACAATCATCACTTGAAGATACAAGGGAGTTAAGTAATAATCTCATTCCAGGTTTCAATAGACAGGAACACCATTCCAACTTCAGTGGCTGCTGGCCAGTACTGCAAGTGCCAGCACACATCCTTCCACCTCCTGGGAGTGTGGCTGCCCAGGGCTGGCTTGGAAGGAGCAGAGCTGGTAGCCCTGGAAAAAGCTGAGGCCTAAGAAAGGGTGAGCACTCCTTCCCCTGGGAGCTGTGCTTAAAAGGAGGCTGTCCCACTGGCCCTTGTTCCACTTACAGCTCTGTCTGTGCAAGGCCACCACCTTGACCCTGGGCTAGAGTTCCAACCTGGCCTCAGCACGGCCCGTGGAGCTGCCTGATGCCTGGGACTGCCCACCAGCTTCTCTGGCCAGCAGTGTCACTGCCACGGAAACTGCACTGAGCTCTCAGAGCTGTACATGACCTTTCCAAAGGACAGTGGATGGGTTTTGACAGGACAGCATGAGAAGCTTACAATGCTGGTATCCATATTCAGTCCTGTGTATCAAATAACAAGGGAGTTCACTGCTAGAGGCTTCTATAATGATGCACATCAGAAGCACCCAAGTGCTTTTTACAACTATTAATTTAACGAGGGAATATACAGATGGTATAAGCGCTCTATAAAACTAACAATGTAAAGGTTATCAGGGAGTTAATATTCACCCTGTTTTCATAATATATATTAACCAGCAAAATTAAAAGGTAGAAAATTTCTTGCCAATAAAAGGATTTGGTGTTTAATTTACACAGAATGTAATTAGTGTCTCAAATTGACTGCTGAACCAGCAACAGCTTGTGTCAAACAAAGGAAGAAACACTTACTATGGGCATTTCTAACCAATACAGGGTTGCCATACGCTCCTGAAATGCATTAATGTAGTAGTAGTCACACTCAGAGCTCACCAAGGTTTAGCATTTTTGCCAATTGCAGAACTCCAGTGTTAAGCATCTCCCAGTGGTGCACAACTTAAAAAGCATGTATTTAAATGCTACAATAAGCAAAGCCCCAAGACACAGTTCAAGAAATCTCTTTGCAGCATCCCAAAACTGCTCAATGCAGTCTTACCAGCAGCTAAAGTGTCCCTAAAGCAGATGGGAACAGCTCAGGAAGACTCCCCTCTGCCACCCTCAGGCTCTCAGTGCAGGGGAAGTCAATCTCTTAAACTAGCCCCTTTCTCAAGCCTCTGGCATATGTGATCCAATGGGAAAAGTTATGGGCTGAAAAGAGAGAAAGGGAATGGTGACACTAATTGCACTACAATCAATTCTTTGCCAGCTCAGAGTCATTGAGAACTTTCACACTGCAGATGTGAGAGCGATTTCCAACTGAAACTTCACTTGTGACAGCAGCAGGAAATTGCACCTCAGGGACTGTCAATTAGCTTCCTGAATCCCCACGTTTTTCAATTTAACCTAAGCAGCATCTGAGCAGTAGAATGAATTTGTATATTAATTATAAAACTTGATTCAGCAATTTTAAACACAGAATGCCGTTAAGAAAGCAAACAAATAACATTTATTATTCCTCTATTACCATCGATGCAGGGACTCTTATACATACCCATGTGTCCACAAGTATCTGGATTCTCCAGTCATCACCAATAGACTGCATCGGGGCAACATAAGTGCCACTGTATGACCATCAGGATGCTTGAAATCCATCACAATCTAAAATGAAACAAACCCAGTCATGACTTACAGAGCATGACTTATAGAGCTTCATATACAAGCCAGGTATTCTCAGGTCCTAGCTTTGTTTGTCCCTCTAATGTGTTCAACCTAATATTGCTATGTAGCAGCTACATATTTCCTAGGGATGCAAAACTCTCCAGGCCTCCTGTCCTGAAGTTCCCTCTCTTTCAGCATTATGTCCAAATCTCAGGCAGTCACAAATATATGTATATATACATAATTGAAACTACATATAAATTTCTTTTCACAATAAGAACTTTGTAAGACCAGTAGCACTGTTCAATATATGTGCGTACCTGTGAGGCAGGAAAGGACTGCCATCCCTCTGTTAAGGCAGCTGCATGAGAGGAAGAGAGGGCTCATTTGCTGTATCCCAAGCATCTGAAAGTTATGTACCTGGACTAAGGCCATCAGCTACTGTCTTTTTGTGATGTCTGTGCAGAGAGACAAGTCTGTCCACAGGGTTATTCATCCTAGTGTAAAATGTAGAGTTAAGTGATGTGGAGTGACCCTATGCCCTCTGGAATTGCCTGTCCATTCACAGTGGAGGAGCTGAGACAATTAGCTCAGTAGATACATAGCATTGGGATAAGCAGTATTAGGTGAGAGAAATAATTTCCAATGTGCCCACATTCTTGGAAATTTGAAGCACAACAAGCACATCCCAAGATTCTAACATGCCAACTATCAGACCATCCTTTTTATTATCTGCCATCTGGCTTCCAGCCATGGCAATATACTGAGGTAACACTTTCAGCTTTATTCCAATTTCACAGCCCAGATGGCAGTGGTACATTTTGCTTCTGCTTGGGCTAGGAATGTTATTGTTTACATTTCCCAAATGAGAGAAACTCTTGCTCTGGAAAATAAGGAGCAGGTCATTTAAGCAGGCCAAATGAGTTACAGAAGACTTATTGAAAAAGAAAAGTGGTCAAAACCTATTCAAGTCAGCAGTTCCTGGTACACTGGAGAATTAGCACCATGAAAATGCTGCCATCTGATTTGTAACTTACTAAGTATGCAATTTAAAAGGAGACATACTCCAGTATGCTAGATTGAAACAAATTAGGCAGCTCTCCTTCTGCATACAGATGTGTTTAACAAAGAAAAAATAGTCGTGCAACAATCATTCAGCACAAAAACCCAGCATGGCAGAGACTGAATAAGCAAGGCTCTTAAACACTACAAATTGCCACTAACGACAACTACTATTTAATGTTGTGCATACTGAAGCAAAACCCAATGGCATTTACATTTTTAAGAAAAAAATTGTTTATGCTGTACTACCACCCAGATAGAGTGACACAGCTTCTCCTGTTGGGCTATCTAAATTTTAGGCAAAAAGTGACAAGAGTGACAAACAGTGGGGGTGAAAGGGGTAGAGAGATATCAGGGAAGAGTAATAAAGCATAACTATAAGCTCTGATTAATGACCATGAAATTTTGCAATAGCTACTATGCAAACAGACAAATGGCAGCCACTTGCTACTGTACTCCTTCTCTTGGATTTTGCAATTTCTTCTAGGAAACCTCAAAGAAGCATGGGGTGAAGAAGGAGAAAACACAGTGGCCTTTACAAATCTGATGGGGGTGCTGTCCCGTAAAGCACAAGTAGCAGCAAGTCCCTGTAAAAAGATGCAGCTATCCATCAAGGCAAATAAATCAGCAGATAACTAATCAGGACCAGCAAGTAAGGAAAGAAAAAGCATGAAAAGAAAAGAAATGGGGAGTGAAGTGGTAGGATGAAATGGGTGAGATGATGCCTCAGTCTGTCTTTTGCCTCTGGCTCACAGCTGGTGGGGACAGGTGTGAGGAGACAAGATAGAGTCTGGGTTCTTCAGCAGTACGGCATAATAAACTGAACACAAGAAATGTCCAGATTCATTCCTGGAAGGAATCCCATCACCCCACTGGTCCTTGCTCTGAGTCAGTAGTAATAACAAAGCTCTGTTCTTGCAGATGATATTAAAGAACTGCACTTTATCCATGAATCAATGAGGAGAATTCTAATGGATCCCCTGCATTTCCAGTTCCCATCTCCAGTTCCCAAAGGAGGACCTTGTTCCCTTTCACTTCTGCATGCTAGGCTGGTGACTCAAGATGACGTAGTGGGAAACAACAGTATGTCCAGCCCCCTGCCTTTTCTGTGGTTTTACCTCATATCTCCAATTCCTCTTCCCCCACCATCTGTGTGGCCCCAGAGTCTCTTCACTGGAGCTGCTCCTCAAACCCTGTCCTCTAAACAACTGTGTATCTAAAACAACAGAGGTTCAGACTGCCCTATAGGCAGGTGACACACTGGGAATGAGAGGCCTCAAAACTATCCCTGGCAGCTGGATTTTCAGGCAGCAGTGGCAGGAAAATTGAGAAGAAAAGAGCATGTTCTGGCTGAATTTCAATTACATTAACCCAACAAGAAATACATGAAACAAAATTTCTGATGGTGCAGAATTTGAGGCTGAAAAGCAAGAATTTATCTTGGTAATATCTAGTCCCCACCAGAACAGAATCCCAGTTCTGTTCCTGCTCCCCACTTTTCTGGGAAGGGAAAGCTTCTGTACTATACTCTCACTTTATGTAGCTGCTCCCCATCTAACTGAATTTCACCCTTATGAGAAGCTGTGATGATTTGTGAAGAAAAATATAAATAAAGGATTAATTTACTTGCAAATGGACAATGACATCAAGTAATTAGCAGTAATTAAAAGAGTCAAAAATCCCAATCCAAAACTGACTTTTGCTTATGAAGCACACTGAGGTTCTCAGCTAGAATATATTAAGGTTTTGCATTGATCTACTAACAACAGATTTGATATTGCAATTGAAACAGAGAATAAAATTTAAGGAACATCTGAAGAAAACTATTATAATTCCTATGCTTCATTCCTTTACCTAGATTAATTGCACCTCAATGCTTAAGAAAGCCAAGCCAGAGAATTTCTTCTATCCTTTGTTTACAGCACAGTAAAGCATATTTAACCCAGCAGGATTTCTGAAGAACTCTGTTCTTATCTCTGGCAAGACTGTTATACTTACTGAAGTAGGTAACATTCCCACACTCCTCTATGTGTCTCTATCCTGGCAGAGCATTCTCAATTGTCACTGTCAAACACACATGCACACAAAAGATTAACGCATTTGGTCCTCTTTGTAATTTACTAAGAACTTATAATCAATAAAGCAACTTCGCTGAATCAATCTGCTTCATGACAGCTTTGCTCCACAGGAACTATTTCCAATTACTAATTTTGGTTTTACCTATTTTCTTTTTTTTCTCTTAAATGGCAGAGTCAATAAAGATCAAATTTCCAGCTAGCTCTCTGTGCATCATCCACAGATTACAATCAAAAAATAAAAACAGTGGGTCCCTATAAAAGTTTTACCATTTTTCCTTCTACTATGGAAAAAGTGTGTCTCTGAATATAGCAAAAAGACCTTAGAATAAACAATCAGCTAATATCTACTTTCAGTTTTAAATAACTTGTCATGATGCCAAGTTATTTAAGAGAGAGTGTTCATGACAAGTGAGCACATGAAGCAGTAAACAGTTTTCAAGGATGGCTAAACATCAAATCAAAGAGACACCCACATCGTGAACATTGTTCCGGTGGCATAAAATATGGCAAAGTGCAAAAATCAGAAAATAATCCAAGATAAGAAGGGAATAAAGTATCTTTTTCTTAACACCTCAGCATCCAGAAGTCTTCACCACCTTTCAGTACAGTGGTACTGTATTTCATGAAAGAGAAGGAGGATGAAGGTGAATCAAAAGGTCAAAAAAGTAAAGGTCAATCAAAAAAGTAAACATTCATAAGCAAAACAGAAATAATGCAACAGAGCTGTAAGGACAATGTCAATAAGAAATTCACAGCTACAGTGGGGATTGACAATTATTTTTCTAAGCTTTGTCTCTGATGCAATTTGTATTTGATGTTAATAGACTGCCTTAGACGAAACATACTCTAAAGCTTAAAAAAAAAGTACAATGTGGAATGCTTCTCAAATCTCTGACATTATTTACTGAATTTTCAGAGAGCAAAGACAGATTATCAGCCTACATAACAGTTTCCCACATGTAAAACAGATGAAAAAGAATGTCTATTTCAAAGACAGCTGAGAGGTTTAAAGCCCACACACAGAGCTTGAACAACACAGTAGGGCTCTCTCTATGCAGAGAGAAGAACCTGCTGGCTCACACAGGACCAAGGCAACTAATTGGCAACATACAGCACCTTCCACTGCAAAACCCATGCTAAATTCCAAAATTCAGGATTCAGAAAATGCCGAACTATAAAAGGAAAGCAATTACAATTATCTTTCCTGAATAATCCACATCATAGCAAATTTACCTTATGTAATATATGCAGATATTTACATCGTGTAATCATGTTCTCTGGCCATACTTCAGGAAACGAGTGCACCATTGACAATCGTGATGATGAACTACTTCAGTACTGCCTTTCTCAAAAATCTCTCAACACCTGTGCAAGACTCCCCCATATCAGATCTATACCAAAGCATACCATCTCCTGCTAAGCCTGTTTATCCACTTAGGCACTATGGTGACGTTACTCAGATGCTTAATATACTTACTAGGCTTTCTTCCTTCAAAAATTGTATTCAATTTTCCATTCATGCAACATGTTACTTCCTGAATTCTCTGTAATTTTAAGTATCCATGCATTTCTTCCTCTTAATCAAAGTCTAGCATATGAGTGTTTAAAAAAATATTTCAATATATGGACAGCACTTCATCCTCTTATATCTGAGGTCTCACCTTGTTATGATTTTCTTGATAAGACCATGGAGTTGAGTGCAACCACTGAGCAGCACACCAGTATCTCTCCTAGTTATTCTGTATGCCGTTGACTCCATGATACAAATTCCCTCATTGTCTGGCCTCTGTCTAAAAGATTCAGGTAGTGCACAAGAAGAGAAAAACTATTGTAATTTTCAAGCTAACCACAGCTGGATGGAGCAGCTTCTAATTCTCTGCATGCTAGCTTGTCACAGCTAGCTGGAATATACACCCCTCTCCTTTTGTACACAGGCATTCACCTCTGGAGGTTCACCAACTGCAAGTTATTGGAAATTATCAGTCACCTCACTAAGCTGGATGCCAGCTCCTTGCGATGTCCAGCAAGGTGGCTTCTCTGCCCAGAATTGGCAGAGATTGGGACGCTGGTGGTACCTCTGGCAACTTTTGACTGCTGCTATTCCCACTCCAGGATCACTCACAGCTGCTACAAATTTTTGTGCTTTACCCATATGTCTTCTCAAGCTGACTCCTTGTTTCAGAAGCCTTGAAATATGTCAGATCCTACTGCCTCTAAAAGTATCAAGTTTCTTTTGTATGTCAGGACATTACCTGTGCTCTTTGTACCTTCTCAGATCATTCATTACCCATGTTAAAACCCAATGTTGAATATTAGACTAATATATAAAAGGCTTTCAATCCCTACAGTAAAAGGCAATAGTCGCATTACCACTGCTCTCTTCTCTCTCTCCCCCAAAAGGTATAAATCTCTCCTTTCTGGAAAGTGCTACCTAACCCAAGCATAAAAACTTGATGTCCTTTTGTGAATCCAGAGTTAAAGAGTCTGTCAAATTCATAACAAGAACAAATATATTCATTCCCACTAACATTTAATCTTCTTCATTTAATAAACTGCCTCCCTAGCTCTTTGCTTAAACTCTTTTAGTACACAGAAAGCAAGAAGCTAATGCTGTTAGTCTTCATGTAATTTATTTTACTGACTTAGCCTCCTCTGCAGTATTTCCATTCTTTCAGTCATATATCTTCCCTCACATCCCTGGGTGCTTCTATACTGGCATACAGGGAATTGCACCCAACTACACCAGGGCAGAATGTGCCTGAAATGCACCAAATCATTCAAATTCCTTTCCAAAGGAAAGGACATTTCTAAGGTTTTGCATCACTTGCTTTCTAATGGAGTTCAGTGGAAGAGCACATGAGTACTCCTACACATCCTGACCCTGATGGCCTCCAGAGGGCTGAGTCTGTTAAGACATAAAGCCCAGACATCATAAGAAAGCAGTTCTGTGTCCTCAGTTATATCACCTCAGACTTGCACTTAATGTATTACTCTGTCCTGAAAGCAAATAATCCTTATTTACACATATAATACTGTACCAAATGTCCACCAAGAAGCCACTGAACAAGCCCTTACAACACAGACATAGCTGTTCTGTAATAAGCATAAATTTATATGCAAGTATGATATTTAGAGGATCCTAAATGTGGTAGCACATAGTCTACATGATGATGTCACATACTGGTAATTCTTCCAGACATTAAAAAAAGTTTTCAAGAGGTGTTCAGTATCTCATTAGAAAGGGAAACACTTCAGTATTCAAAAAGCACATTTCACCTTGCTAAACCATTCATTGTTTATCAATACATATAGAAATACAATTCTCGCGTTACTGTGGTTGCAAATACAAGAAAACAGGACTCCCTTCAACTGTAATTTTACATTCATTCCACGCTACCTGTATATTTATCATCCTGTCATCAACCATTACAGGCTTTAATTGCAAGTTTTCTACAGCAAAAGCAGTGTGAGGAACAGTTAATACAGCCTCCATGCAATATAAACAATAATTGATACATCAAAAACCAGGCTTTGGCTGAGTAATATTGCCAAACATAGAATAAACCAGGAAAGCGGAACTGCAGGAAAGAAGACCTGGAATATTTACATTCAAAGTAAATACCAATACTTCATACCAAGTACTAGTGCAGCACAGACCAGCACAGACTACCAGCTGCTGTAAAATAGCCCAAGTCCTTGCAGGTTCAGTGTATTTCAAGGCATGGGTAACACATGCTCCATGTTCATTAGACTACATTGTGGGAAACCATCTTCGCTCACTCTATACAAACACTGGGATTGTTCATTAAACCTCATTCTCCTCTGCAGGTCTCAGCTTTCTGCTTGCAGTGCTGTAGTACAGAAATTCAGGCTAACTTCAAGTCCAGAGTTGAAATAGACAAATCAGTTCAAGATTAACATCTACATCTGGCCTTAGATTTTAAAACAACTCATTAGGAAACTGAAACCTCTGAAATGAAACAGTAGATGTCTAACTCAGCATAAAATGAATTATCCCATAGGCTGGACTGACCTAATCCCCGTTGACTACAGAGGAGCTCAGGCATGCAGTGCACAGGTAAACAAATACTCAAACACTAAAATTTCAGTGTATTAATCCTAGACTAAATACCACTGACAACAAGTTATTAAATAAAGCATCCAAGTTAAGACACATCAACTCTTTAAAAACAGTTCTGCTTTAATTAAAACCTCTTCCTGCACTATTATCATCACTAAAATCTTGGCCCCTACATACTGAGAAGGTAGTATGGAAACAATGTGATGCTGAATATCTGTAATTCAAAGGGATGAAATTATGAATTTATGCACTCATAGTTTGAAACAAAGGTCAGCTAGTCCTTCCCATACCTGCATCTATCTATCCCAGAGATCATTACAGTAAAAGAGAACTGCCAGGATACAAGACATGCAAACTGTGCCTTCTCAAACTAATTCTTGCATCATATCTCACAGGGGCTGACAAGACATGGTTTTTAATCTATTGCTATAGAAACTACCATATGTCCTGTTTCTTAATCCTCTACATCTTCAACATAAAAGGGAAATCTAATAAGGAACAAAGATCTGGGCATGAATGTACAGAAATTGCTCAAATACATAAAGAAACCTTGTTCCTTAGTAGTCAAAATCATAATACCCTCCCCCCCNAAAAAAAACAACAAACAAACAAAAAAAAAGCCCAAACAAAAAGAACTAATGAAAGCCAATGAAAGACATCCTCTTAGTTAATTATGTCTCCTGTGGCCATAAAGCACAATTCAAAGCCCTGCATGACACAAAAACAATCCTTTAAAACAATTTGAAAGAAACTCTGTTATCTCAATTGCTATGTTTCACCCCACAGAGGTCCTACACATCTGATATATACATGTTATTTTTAAGCAGGGAAAACAACCATCAAGGAAAAACACATTCTGAAATTTGGACTCCTCCCTCCATCTGCTTCATTAGCACAACAGACTACGTACTCATAATGCAGCCAAAAGTTACACAAAAGGGCTGCAACCAGGGCCTCAACATCCGGCCCTGAATTTACAACCAACCATGGGTACGTGCGTGGCAAAGATGCAGGCAGTAACCGGAAGGGCAGGAGGAACAAGAACATCCCAAGGAATTGTGAGGCACCCAGCTTTCGCTGTTTTCTGCTGCACCATCAACCCTGGTTGCCTCCAACCATTCCCCTGCTGCCCCAGCAAACAGAGCAGGGTTTTCCCTGCACTGCCCCTGGGCAGCACCAGCAGGCTGCCTGCCTACTTCCTCCTCTGCTAAGGGCACAACTCATAGAACTGTTCTGTCAAGTGTATCGGCATCACACGTCTGACATCTCCAAAACTGCTCAAAATTGCCAGTTCCTCAGCAAAAGTTCAACTCTACAGCAACAAGAGCTCTGTGGAAAAACTCCTCCCAAAACATAGCTGGTAAGAAAATGAGAAACAGAACATTATAGCATGCAAAATACTCTGATTTGTAAAGATAATATAAATGCAGACAGACTTTAAATCCCACGTGCTACACTTACTGCTATTACAAAGTCCTGCCCAAAGCCAAGAGAGACAATACACCACAGCAGGAGTTTAACAAGTTAAGCTTGTTTCTTTGCTTATAGGCTACTTGTGATTATTATTATTGACTGACTAGGCATTTCTACATGAAATTTGCCAGTCTTAAAATAGGCTCCTATGACAATAGAGATGATATCAAAGGCTAATAAAATTAGATTTCGTTACTGAATTCCAAAACTGAAGTACAGCTGAAATGCAACAGCTAAAGATAACAACTTTTTAATGCTTCCAGTTCAGCCTGTTTGCTGTTAATTGGTAGCAGACTCCAGGATTCCATTTCATGCAGGAAGAAGTACTGACCTTCTAAAAACAACATGTAGAATTAAAGTAACTTCCACTGATGAACCTCTTGACAAAATTAAAAAAAAAAAAACCCTTAAAAAAACCCACATTAGTAACTACTCAAAAACAACACAGAGGTTTCTATTTAAAAATTGCACTCTTTTTCAAGAATGACAACTCAAAACCTGACTCAAAAACAATTTCAGCTGTAAAAATACCAACTGAAACGTAAATTCAAATGTTCTGTTAGTTTTCATAGAATCATATAATGGCTTTGTTTGGAAGTGACCTTCAAGAGCATCTGAAGGGTTCTAAATCCCTTGACAAGGGCAGGGACACACTCCACTACAACAGCTCAAAGCACCATCCAGTGTGGCCTTGAACCCTTCCATGGTTCAGCCCTTCCAATGGGGCATTCACAACTCCATATGTCTCACCAGCCTCATGGTAAAAAATTTCTCCCTAATATCTAATCTAAATCTCCTCTCTTTCAGTGTCAAATTATTACTCCATATTTTGTTATTACACTCCCTGATAAAGAATCCCTGTCCAATTTTTCTCTAGGCCCCTTTTATGCACCAGAAAACTCCCCAGTACTCTCTTCTTTAGGTTGAACAATCCCAACTTTCTCACCTTCACAGCAGATGCTCCAGCTCTCTTATCAATTTCATAATCGTCCTCTAGACTGTCTCCAAAAGGTCTGCGTTCTGCTTAGGTTGGCAGCCTCGGAGCAGGATGCAGCATTCTAAGAGGGGTCTCATGAGAGCAGAGTAGAGGGGGAGAATCCCCTCTCTCAACCTGTTAACCACACTGCTTTTGATGGTCTGCTATCTGACGCTTTCCTGTTATTGTAATAACTATATTTTTATTAGAATAAATAGAAACTTCATATGTAAACAGCTAATTTATCTCACCAACACAGAAGAATGGTTCATGCAAGGGATACATGGGAAGCATGAAGTGGAAAAGAGAAAAATACCTAAGGTTTTACTTTAAAATGAGTGGCACTGTATACCATAATGTAATGTTTTTTCCAAGATTGTTACCTATCTGCATTTTTTCCTACCACATGCAAACCACTTAGAAA
Organism: Regulus satrapa; assembly: GCA_013396955.1. Classification (NCBI taxonomy): domain Eukaryota; kingdom Metazoa; phylum Chordata; class Aves; order Passeriformes; family Regulidae; genus Regulus; species Regulus satrapa. Next base: position 894,085 of record VWZN01008014.1, read on the forward strand.
TATGTAGCAATAGCTATGGAAGAGCAAGACACCTTTTAGAGAGTACATTTGCTCCCACTGAAAAATTTAGATCTGTATTTGTGTGTCACAGTAGCGCCTTAACAGCCAGACATCTGAGAATTGAAAATGAAATGGTGCTGCCTCAGCATACAAAATAAGCACACTACAGAAACAGCAAATAGCCTGGAGACAACAGGCTCTGTTAAAACAGAATAAAGTTGGTAAAGGAATTAAGTGGAAGTTTTCCTTCATTATTTAGCAGCTATGACCCCAATCAGAAAATTGTAAGCCCTACTGCCGACTGCAAACATTTTAGAAAGTATTTCAGTCACAGTAGGAGTTTTCTCACAATCAAACAGAAATAAGTGGAACCATATAACATTTTTTATAGCATCTCTATGTATTTTTCTATGTGATATTTAGTGGATTTCATTTTCACATTCTTCCTAATTGCAGTTTCTTTTATCCCTCGTTCGACATTCACTTTGGATACACTGCCCAGAGGAGTTCAAGAGACAAAGAGAACATTCTTCCCACAACCCTTTCTCAACACTAAACAGTGTTGAGAATACTGGATGAAAAACACAGGATGCTAAAAAGAACAACCATCTGACTGGTTGAAGAAAGCAAACCGGTAAGAACCAGGAGGAGCCACAGCTCTGCCTTCCCCCTCAATAGCCAAAATAATGGACCATGAACAGGAAACAAAACCATTACAGAGAATGGAGTAAAGCAACTTCCCACTCTAGCAGACCCAGGAGAAATAGCTCAGCAAGTCATAGCACATTCTGCAGATCAGAGATCCCACGGCAATCAAACCACAGGGTGCCTTCCTTCCTCAGCACTGAAGTAGGAGCTACTAGGCTTTGCACAGTAGGGAACAGCTTTACGGAAAGGCATGGGGTATTATAAGCTTCTTCCTTCTGTGAAGAGGAAGGCAGGCTGGTATAAATCCAACAGAAGGGAGACAGAAGACCAACCTTTGTAGAGCTATTTACTTGGTACCGGCCCACTGGTAGTAAATGCCCAGCCACAGACAAAGAGGTACCTAGAAACTGTAATGTCTGACCAATATGAAAGGGGAGCAGAAATGCATATTTTTACCTATAAAACTTTGAAATATGGCTCTGTCATAGCTAAGCTTTGATTTTATTCTTCCCAAGTAGCTGAGATTTCAGAGAAAGCTCCTAGAGAAATAATGCTATCAAATCATTGTTCTGGGGGCAATTCCCACCAAATGCTCTTCTTGTACTATCTCAACACAAATTGAAATTAATTAGCAGATTCTACAGTGCTTGGGAAACAAATGCTTGTTGGCATTAATTGCATGGTGGGTGCCTTGCTCTTGTTACCCTTGGCCAAAACAGAAGTTAGCCCACCAACAACCAAGGAGGTTTCTTTGCCTGCAGGACAGTTTCCCACTGAGCAGTTCACATGAAAGCTGGGCTTTTTGGATCCTTCCAAAGGTTAAAATAACTCATCAGGTAGAAACATCAGCAGGACATGTTGGTATCTGTGAGCAGAATCCTGTATGCAAATGAAGGAGAGACAACCAGCACAGAAATAACAACTCAGAACAGAATGTTTCACCTTTCCCAAAAGAGGCTGTTAGACTGCTATAAGTGTTCCCATGAAGGGGCTGCAGGCTTTGTTGCTTATCTCAAAGGGCATATTTCAATGTTCAGTTACATCAAAAAGAAGTTCTCTCGATTTTGGTGGTTCTTGTATCTCATCCAAGCTCAGTGATAGTCCATCATGGTATGACATGGACGGAAAGAAACACACAGGACATAATCTATAAAGAGCTAATGCAAACAGGAGAGACAAATTTATGAAACCTGATGCATTTAACTTGCAATGCTCAGTACACCTTTCACATGGAGCAGCTCCTCACTGGTTTTCAAAAATTAAATACCACTTTAAATGGAACAAACCAATTAAACTTGGCATACAATTATAAATTAAGTCCATCTGGATTTCCAGCTAAAACCACTGCAAGTTTCTATTCCTCAAGAACCAATAAAATCCCTGACTGTAAGACATACTTTTTGAGTTGGACCTGTCTTATAGACACATATAGCTAAGCTTTAGGAATCCTACCTCATCTGAACAAACTTCTGAACTCACCCTTAGGCTGCAGTGATTAAAATTAGTATCTTCCATTTGGGTTCAGAGCCAATTTGACTCTGCCAATACAATCTCTTTTTAAATAGTAATGACTATTACTACTATTTCACCCACTACCATTATCCTGCCAGCATAGACAGAGAAAAAAATTTAGTATAGCCACTACCATAGTAATATTTTAAATAGGTAAGATGCTTTCTGCCTTCCCTTACAAGAAAAATAAAGCAATATATATGCAAACAGCAAATTAAACTGAATTAGCAACTAACCAAGATAAGCAGAGTAAGAGCTGGGCCACACAGCAATAACCAGTGCCTGCCTAACTTATTAAAGCTCGTGCAAGACACAAACCAGCTGTTAACAGTCAAAGGCTGGGTACAGTCCAGACTTTCTAAAGGTGTCTCAAAATCTCTCAGCTATTACAGAAACAACTGCTGCTATACCAGCTACAGGTTTCTGCTTGTTAGCCAAGACAGACTGGAAATAGACCAACACATAAGAAGCAAAAGCGCCAGAAAAAGGGTCAATTATCAGACTGAGAGACAGTAGAAGCAGCATACCTCATTCTATCAGTTCTAAAGTGACCATACTCAAATGTTTTTCAAAAGGTCTGGTAAAGCTTTTCTTTGAAACATTGCTCTGTTTTCAAGGCTTAAGGGAGTCATGGTTTTTCTTTCTAGATCAAAGCACTTAAGCTCCACAGTCTAAGAGATGATGAATATGTTGAGATGGACAGAAGTAGGCAGAGGTCAAGGATTATCCATACATGCCACTTCCTCTTTAACCCCGAGCCACATATCTGGCTGACATCCCTAAAGCTTTCTTTCCTCAGACATTAGGTTCAGATGACAGAGCATCACAGCAGTTCTCAGTGTTTGTACCAGCCTTTTGCCAGCCCAAGGCAATGGAAGCAATGTAAGGCAAGGAAAAGCAGAGTTAAGGAGAAGAGAATGACACACCTGAGGCTCAATCTTAGGAAAATGAGACATAGCAACATAAATCAGAGTACTGTGCCAACATAAAACCCCCTTTGAGCAAACCATGGCTGTGCTTTGCTCTCTGGCAAGGTGCAGGGGGTGTCCCATGGCAGTCTCGGACACAGCAAGGCAGAGCTGACAAGGAGGGACTACAGGGTGTTGGTACCCTTAGACCAGAGTAAGATCTGCAGCCAGGAAGGGAAAATTCTTCTATGGGTTGGATACATTCATAGCACTCCTTACCTCATAATAGAAATGCTACCTCTGTATTTCTAAAGTTTTAGTGAATCAAGGCTTATGCAGCAGCATATAAAATGGCAAATTAAGAAAAGTGGATAAACTGAAATCTCAATATTGATCGAGCCCCTGCTGCAAACCTGCAAAGAGAAATGTGAGAGAGGCTTTGAAATTAGGATTCCTTGGAGACAGCTGCAAACTTGGCCAGGCTTCTAAGACTAAATACTGTAAAACTGCATATCTTTAGAGACACCAAATGGAGGCACTGAAAATAACACCTAACGGAAATAAAACCAAAATTCTCAACAGAAAGGACCGATCCCTATTTTGCCGTACTTTGTTCAAATTCATGGACACAGAACATGATCTGCCATTAAGTTTAATAAAAGATTGCTCACCTAAATTTACCATATTGCCTTCTCTTTCTGACTAGAAGAAAGTTGCATTCAATAACAGAGCATTGAAACTGATATTCATTTATATTTTCAGTGTACTGACTCCACAGGGTGAATGTGGTGATTTACAAAATGCAATTACCAATCCACAGGACATTCCAGAAGTCTCATTTTTTTCTGCAGTTTCCCAGGAGATGGCAAAGAAATGGGTTACAAACAGGAATGATTATCCTGAGACCCCCACTTTTCCTGAAGGATTGTAGGACAAGACAAATCACTGCTCACTGCTTTGCCTTCTAACTATTCAGTAGCTCTTATAAGCTAGGCAGAAGTGCAAAGCAATAATGAGATTTTCCTCCTTCAAACCAAGTTAAATCTGTCTTGTAAACTCCCCAAAACACGATGGATTGCACGAACAAGGGCAACCACATGGTCACTCTGTGCTCCTCAGTAAAGCTTTCTGTGACTGAGATAGGAAGGAGGATCTCACACACCTACATTCCCACCTCATTTCACACAGGTGTAAGAACCTGGATCGCTGCAGACTACCTGGTGCAAGACAAATGCAGTGTTGTGAAGAATCATGACTTTATTTCTCAAGATTGTTTATATTTAAAATGACATACATGCCAGTAACTATTCATTTTTCAACATGTATCAGGTTTGCAGGAACAAATTAAACTTACTCCTCTAACAAGCACTACAGAAGGCTTTGTAACTGGATAAACTCATTCACCACTGAGGAAATGACTGATCCTCTGTAATGTGAGTTAGGCTGCAAGGTATCACCGAAGATGGCAGTGGCACAAAGCCCAGCTGGAGACACATCACTAGTGGGATGCCTCTGGGATTGATACTGGGGCTAGCACTGTTTAACAACTTCATTAGTGACCTGAATGATGGGGCAGAGCACACTTTCAGGACATGTACAGATAAAATAAAACTAGAAGTAGCTGACACCAGATAGTTGTGCCACCATTCAGAAGGATCTGGACAAACTGGACAACTGTTGCCAACAGGGACCTCATGAAATTCTACAAACACAAGTGCAAAGTCCTGCACCTGGTCAGAAATAATCCCATGTATCTCTACACACTGGCAGCTGATGAGCTAGAAAGCAGCTTTGCCAAAAATTACCTTGAGGTCCTGGTGACAAGAAGTTGAACATGAGCCATCAATGCACTCTTGCAGAAAAAAGGGCCACCAGCGTCTTGGGTTACATCAGGAAGAGCACTCAGCTGGTAAAGGGAGGTGATCCTTCCTCACTTATCAGCCCTGGTGAGGAGGTATCTCTTGTACTCTGTCCAATACTGGTATAGGACTGGGCTTCACGCTACAAGAATGCCAAGGACTTATCCGAGCAAGTCCAGCACAGGGCAATAACAATTATCAAAGAATATCTTTACATAAAGGTATGCTGAGAGACTTGAGACTGATCAGCCTGGACAAGGGATGGCTCAGGGTCAGGTAAGATGGCTCTTATTAATGTGTATAAGTAACTGATGGGAAGGAATGAAGAAGCAGCCAGATTCTTCTTAAGAATGTCCACCAAAAGGACAAGAAACAATGGGCACAATTTAAACTGCATGCCATATTCTCCATCAGAACACAAACTGGATTTTTCCTGTGACTGAGGTCAAATACTTTAAAAAAATTGCCTACAGAGGTTCTGGAGTCTCCATCTGCATAAATATTCAAAACACAGACACAGTCTTGGACAACCTACTTTTGCTTACCCTCCTTAAGCTGGAACTTGGGATATGTGACCTTAAGAGATTCCCTCCAACCTAAACAGTTCTGTGGGCAGGTGAAGATGATATAAGAAGTTTGAGAATCTGTGGTGATAGCTAAATCACCAGGCTAGGAGGCTGTTTGTGTTTAGTCCTCTGTTCTGCCAGACTTCTTTTTCATAAGCCAAAGCATTTATTGTAGTTATTAATTATCACAATCTGCCTAACTCAAATCCTGGAGGGACAAGCATATAAGCAACTGAAAGAAATGGTCTTTCCATTACTCAGTATAATGAGGCATACTGCTTCCTTTTTTGCCTCTGAAGTGTCTGCCAATTTCCAAAATAGAATACAGAACCAGCTGGGTTGCAAGGTAATTTCTTTATGGCATTTTTTATGTAAATGTGTGCATTTACTGTTGAGGAGAACAAAAAGGAAAGACATATGGCTTTATGCATGGTTTCAACCACATTGCAGCCTGATGTATTCAGATAGGCAAAATGTCCTCCTACAGAGATAAAAATAAAGAGAAGAAGAGGAAGGCACTAAAGGTTGATGCTGTACGTGTAAGTCCAGCTAGTTATTAACAGTGTGTAAATGATGCCTGTGGTAAGATTTAATGGGAATAGAGAAGGGGGCTTCACTCCTAAAATAGGTAACTCATGTATTTCTGTAACTGCTATTTTCATTTTAAAATCCAATGAAGAGCTAAATACACAAAACCACAAAGAAACCATAAAAAGTTGTAAAAGTACTAGAAAGCAAAACCATAAATAATCTAGCATTTCATGAGCCACTGGCTTGTTTTACTACATCTGTGCTTTGATTGCCTGCACCTGAAAAATGTATTTATGGCCCATTAGGAAAAGGCACTAAAATTTGTGAGATACCTAACAGGCTGTAATCCAATGCTTACACCTGAAATATCTAGAAATGGTCCAAGTCTGGCTGTCCCTGGTTGAAATGTACACATTCCAACCTTTTAAAGCTTCAAAACACTCCAGGCAGTCCACTTCCCAGAAAATGTGTATTTTTCACGTGATTAAAATCACTGCACTTTTGGCCATCTCTGAAACCATCACAAATGTACGCTGTAATAACCTAGAAATGCACTGCTTATGTGCACATCAATGTTAGATCAATGAAGTAACAGAGCATCTATGCCAGAGTCAGCCTTTTCATTGAAATGGAAAGGATAAAAAAGCCCAGGGCTGCAGTACTGAGGCAGAACATGTGAAATTAAAGCATTAAATAAAGATGAAGGAAGATCAATGGAGACCTGGATGCCCAAATTTTTAAATCACTGATATCACTGGCAAATCTTCCAGTGACAACATCATATTGCAGTTACGTATTTAATTAGCATATCGCACCACCTTTCATATTAGATATTAAGTTTGGATGAATGTGGATAGACACCATGGAAAAATCAAATAAATTAACAATATAAAAATGGAACTTCTCAGTAGAGCATCAGACCACATGTAAACATTAAGCTTACCTCAGCTCCCAAACTGAGGGAGATTATTTCATCTTCAAAAGCAGAATGAGTATCAGTGTGAGGGGGAATTCCTATTTAAAGCAAACAAACAAAAGTCCATATAATAATAACAACAACAATAATAGAGAGCAATCTCCATTAGCAAGCTCTATTTCTATGGATGTCCATATGGAAAACTGGGATGTATGGTTGAACAAACAAAACTTCCCCATAAAGGGAATTGTTTTCCATAAGAATTCAGGGCAATTGTCTTATTTACACACCCAGATTAGATGGACACAATTAACTTAAGTGTCCTGTATAATCAGTAGAAATACCTAAAAAATAGTTCAGGTTACTCCAAGGCCTCACTCACTCCTGGATGTGATTAAATGCTCTCCCTGCTGCAGAGAGCAGCTCAAGCACTTTACTCTCCTTGTAGGCAGTTTTGCCCTTAGCAGCAACAGTTAAGAGTATCTGTGGCAATTCTGGGCTTTAGCTCATCCACGATCATATATTTCTTCTTCATTCCCTTAACAGAGGAGTAATGTCAAATCCCTCTATTTCCTACACAAATTACTGCATTAAGGGTTTCAGCTTCAGCATTAGGACCTACTTCCTCAGAAGCAGGCACTGTTAGGATCAAGTCCTGCCTCTGCTTTGCACTTCCTAGGTGAACACACATCATTGCCATGCTAACCCCTGGGTAATACATCTTTCAGTGTGTGTATGAGCACACACACACATCACTGAGAACTGCCAAAAGAACAGTAATTTTTAAAGGTTTGTTTAGATATTTCTTTACTATCTGCTAATTGGAAAGAAACTGCCAATCCCTGCAGCTCGTGTCACATTCGAATGCTAAGTGCTAGAACAGCAGCATGCATGCCACAGCAAGATCTCACCACAGGGTGGGGAACAGCAGTCAGCAGTGGAGCAAGGGAGAGCAGCAGACAGCTTGGGAGAACTGCAACTGCACCTTCCTCTGATCCACTGCAGGCCGAGGCAGATGCAGTTACTCTCCTATACCATGCAAACTGAAACAGTTTTGTTTATTAACAATTCTACCCAAGCTCATTTTGGGCTCTGTAGACAGTTCCTGAGTTGAAAACAATTTTTCCTGAAGTGTCAGTCAGCTCTATAAAGTGCCCTTATTATACAGCAGATTTTACATCCAGATGTAAATATTCAGAATTCCATTAGCTTCAGTGAAAACAATATAAGTGTTTTATGAGACCAACATTTAATCTGACAGAAAATCAGTGACACTTGAAAACCAAGGACAGATAAATAGATACCTGTTTGTTACGGCTCATAACTTTGCCTCGGTACAAAGCACTGAGGCTCTGCTTCAAGAGGCACACTGAAGTCTGTGCAATTCACTGTGCAGCAGGAGAACACGGAAGCTCTCCACACTGTCACTGATAATTCAACCAAGATCACACTGACCTACCCAACTCATTTAATGTATCTTATGTGTGACCCCTCCAGCTTAGATACTCATAGCCATAACTCACTTTCTAAACTTTCAAGCATAATTTCCAGTGAAAAAATGGCTCAGAATCAAGATGCAGACAGTATTAATCTGATTGCACTCTGTGCTCATTCATATCCTAATGATTGGCACTTCAGAAAGGGTATTTTGCTTCGGGCTTGTGTTTTTGTTTCATTTTTAAAAAAAAAACTGGCTTCCATTCTTGATAGAAATCTACAATTCTGACTAATCTCTGCAGATGTCCCAGCCAGAAGTACCCAACTATATCAGTTTAACAGACTGTCAGATACACAAACAAATAGGAACAGCTTTTCAGACCCTTGTTCAGCAGACACTGTAATAGCTGTCAGACATTAATTCTGAGAGTAATGCCATTGTTCCTTCTTCCTAAGGGCAAATGAGATACTCGCCCCAGAAAGCAAGCCAGATACTTAACCTTGATGACTAAGCATAACAAAAAGTACAGCATGTGATTTATTCCCTATAAGTGTGATTAGAAGCTTATTTTTCTTCAGAAGCTTCCAGTTGGGGAAAAATTACAAAAATGCAGTAATTCCTTATTTCTAAGATAAGGGAACACTGCTTCCATCGTACTTAAGACTCCATATATCTCATGTACTATCCTTACATCATATGTACTAACAGCAAGAGCCATTTCCTGGAGACTGTAGGCCCATTACAGGAAGCAATACAAGTCTGGAGTAAAAAAATGCACTTAACTAGAAGACCAAATATGACTATTTATTCCTGTATCTTTTTCTAGTTAGTTTTCGAATCATAGCCTTGGACTCAAACACCATCATTTTCCATAAAAGCGGTATCAAAAACTGCACTTCTGAACCTAAGTTCCCATATGAAGAAACCAGTATTACAACTTTAGTTTTGATTCAAAGTGTCTCTGGTCACAGAGGAAATACACTAAGCAGGTGCTTAAATCCTGTCCCTACAACATTCCATAGTTAGATGCTACACTCCCTGCTTTTTAGTGAACTTCGCTTTATTTTTAGTGAAGTACTGGTTTAGCTGGGATGTAGTTCATTTGCTCCACAGTTGCCTGTATGGTGCTATGTTTTGGATTTGTGATTAAAACAGTGTAGATAATGCACAGATGTTCTACCTTTTTCTAAGCAGTGCTTACACAGCATCAGGGGCTGTTATATAAAATAAAGAACTCAAAACTTTTGAGGGACAAATAAACTTACCTTGTCCAGGTTCATACTGATTTACAGTCAGTTGATCAGGTTTGTGTTTTATATATCCCTGCTTTAAGCACTTCTCCAAGAATGGGTTGCAAATTTCAGGAAGACCTAGTAATAGAAACAGAACCGTAAACAAGAAAGGACAGCTTTCTGCAATAAATATAACTAGGAAAATACAAAGCAGTAGCTTCATATACATGCAAGTCCATCTTTAATGATGATTACTCTGCATCTGCTGCTAACACACAAATCAGAATTGGGGGCCTAATCTTCAAGTCCAATACATTTTTAAGACCTCCAAATTAGAAGGCTATTCTTCTGAGGCCTTAGCATTCAGAAGCAGATTACTCCTTACAAATACAAACTGTAGTATCTCTACACATAAATAAAACCACATCAAAACAGAGGCAAAGTTTTCACCAATTACAATCTAAAAGCTGCAGTCAAGAATCAAAATCATTATGCAGAGAATCAGTTGTACAGAGAACTCAAAAAAAATTTATTCCCTGGAAATCTGTTACTGAATTAGATTAAATATCCCAAAAAAATCTGCTGAAGTTAAGCTGGTCCTGAAACAGGAATGAAAGGTACAGTCCTCCACTGAAGCTTTGTTTTGCTATTTTACTTGAGGACTTGATTGAAAATTCTGCTGAAGGTAACACCAACAAACACATAAAACAGTCTGTGAGACAAGAAAACAATTCACTTATCAACCCTCTCACAATGATATAGCTCAACAGTTAAAATCTTAATATAACCAGAATCCTTCTGCTGCATGCTACATCCACCCCAGCACACATGCTTCACCTTAAAGACCTTCAAGTTTTACAGGAATTAAACTCTCCTATTTTACTATTTTTAAATCCAAGTCAATAAAATGACTCACCAGCTTTGCTCTGACTCACAGCTTTCAACTCCAAATATGAGTTACTGAAACCTTCAAAAAATTGCTTTCAGAGCAAAGGAAATTTTATTCCAGTGTGCATCCAGCAAGCTTCAAGCTTACTGAGATAAATATATACAGCAACATATGTCACATCCCCCAAATAAATTAATATGCAGTTTGTAACATGTAATTGTTTTATGGAAGAAAAAGCTAAAAAGGAATGACAATTACAATCCCAAAAGCTTTATTTAACCAGACCTCAACAAAGGGCAACAACCTCTGTCTCCAAATAACTGGACAAGAAGCTTAAAGCACTAACAATAATTTGGAATTAATCTCAAAATTCAAAAGCACTTTTGTGTGTGCTCAAGCTAGAGCAAAGGCTCATCTTTAAGCACACTCTCACAGTATAACTCAGCGAGGCTTAAAGGCTTTACATAATGGTTCAAACATCAGTGCAAAATAAGCACAGTTTAATAGGGAAGTTCTCACCTCCAGGTAACGGTCTGTCTTTATCAACATTGTTGTTATCATAGCGAAACTCATATCCAAAATGCTTTACTCTTCTATGCTTTAAAGTCCTCTGGGCTGCAAAAACACGAAACTTTAAAGTAAGACTTTAGACTACATAAGACCACATGAAACATAAATTACAGGCAATTTACTATGTTTCCCTATTCCATCCTACCTATGAAGCCACAACATTCTTCAATTACCAGTTAAAACAGTGTATGTGACCCTCATTCTTCATGTACACATTTGTGTTTATTCTCTTTCGTAATTCATCAAGCATCACATTCACTGCTGTTTTGAGTCAAAGAAATGGTGGTTTTCTGTATGCAAGAAGCAGGGAATACCAATTCTTTTGAGCCATGCTTCATGTATCCTTTTCCTGCCCTGATCTCTGAATAATTCTTACCTGATGAATACAATACAGATATGTAAAGATCCATTATTCTCCTTAAACACCAAGTTACACATTAGCTAAGGTCAACATAACCTTCTGCATTGGTCCACAGAACAAATTTAGGCAGGAACTCTGAAATTATTTCCAAGAACTCTTTTATTGAAGGATTTAACTCCACAAGCTAAAGTGAAAGCAAGAAAGCATCTAGACTGTATGCCTCACTAAGTTGGGGGTGGGGGGGGGGTTGGGTTTTTTTGGTTTTTTTGTTTTTTGTTTTTTTGTTTGTTTTTTGGGTTTTTTTACATAAAAGAAGGCACAACTCTTCAGTTGGACATCAAATCAGAAACAGTTTTGTGCTCGGCACAAGACACATTAAAAAGGCTTAAATTGTCTCTGGATGCAGGTTTGTTATTTAAGTAAATCCATTCTAGAGTATCAGTTCAGATCACTTGCCCCAAGGAGCTGATCACTTGCAGTATAAGACCCCATTTCTAAAATGCCAACAACAGACACAGAATTATTTCTGACAATGCATTTACCAAGAAATAGACTTCCTGGAATCTGAAATTACAGAGAAAACACAGTGTAAAAGTATGGAATGTCTGTAGTTCTATACCTACAGTTCTACCCACCATTCCGAGTATCTTCATCTCCTTTCCAGTCAATACTTTCCAACATACTCCTTTCTTCTTCTGGAGAAATAATATTTTCAATTACCTTTAAGCCCGGAGGCAAGCTTGTAGGAACAGCATTTTGCAAGGAAACTGAGGTATATGAAAGAAAAAATATTTTGTCACTCTTTAGATAAAATAAAACCTGTGTTCCCTATGGGGATATAATTACTCTGTAATAGAATATAGTACTGCTGTAGAAATGTTTAATGGTACACTGGAGCCCTCACCGTGGTCTTATTTGGAGAACGAACGATCCCTTTTTGTCATGACAAAACAGGGTAAGGCCAAAGTTTTGCATCATTCAAGTGCTTTCTAAAAATGTTACTGCATCAGACGAACAAGTCTTAACACCATTCAAACACAGAACCACTTGTGGTTTTCCCGTAAAAATAATGGCACATAGAATTTTCCAATCACTTCAAGGATCTACCCGAGTTCCATTTTAATTTTGTAGAATTTTAGTGATTTACCATACCAGCAGGTTGCTTCCATAGACAGAGTAATCAAGTCTGTACAAATGTGGAGCACAGAACAATACCTAGGTGAACATAAAACATCACTGATGTTGGGACATTCAGTTTGCTGTCCTAAGAGCTCAAAAAATGCATTTGCTGGCAGAATGTACAGACGTACACCAAGAGCCCCTTTTTTGATAAACACTATGACAGCTCACAGAAAGAGCAACAGTTCTTTTGTAGAAACAGCAAAAAAAAAAAAAGGGGGCAGAAGGGAGAAAAAAAAAAAGACAGAAATTTCATTGTGCATATTTTTCTTCTTGGAGCTGAGATAGACTGCAAGATTAGGGTCACACAAGAAATCCAATGAACTGTACAGAGATCCTCCAGGCTCTTTAACCACAAAACCTTCATGTGCAGTATTGAATGGTCAGGAAATTACCCAAATCTTTTTTTCCCTTTTGCTTTCAAGTAATAGAATTGAAATTAGAGTATCCTAACTTGGAATACAAGGAGCAAAGATTATTTTACAACCTGAATTTCAGATGCTAGCTTTCATTCTCTGTATCTATTTACAAAAACTAATGTGCTTTTACCTATATTTACAATCCAGGAAGTAAAAGGAAAGCAGTATGCAGGAAGCTGGATATATAGGAGAGCAAGAAAAATTGTACCTTTTTCCACAAAATTAACATATAGAACAATGTTTTGGCCACCGTCTTCCAGTGTTACTTCCTTTCCATTAAGGGCATTAAAGGCTTTCTTGGCTTCCTCTGCTGTCCTATATTTCACAAATGAATATGGTTTACTTGGTGGCATTAAGAGGGTTTCCATTGCTCCATAGTCTTCTAGTATCCTGAGCAATTGCTGTCTACCCATCCCATTACCAAGACCAGCATTGGCAATAACCAGGCTCTAGTTGAAAAAGAATTTTAAAAGGAAACAAAAAAAAATGAATTAGTGATTATTGTTGCTCCACTTAAAACTAATATTTTACCGAGAGAGCAGCACTACAAAGAAAAATTAAACCCATGAACACCCTTTTATGTATTCTGCACAAGACATTTCCATTTCCATGAGCTTGTTATACAAGACTAATGCAACCTTTGCTTGCCCAGCACCTAGTCTGCCTGAAAGCCTTGCAACGTCTATCAGAAACACCTCCTCAGCTGACGCGGGCTTTAAAGTGTGTGTCAAGTGCACTGCAAGCAAACAGTGGCACTGGCACACATAATTTTGGAGGTTTCTGGAACAGCTGAGAAAAGTGTTCAATTATTTCAAATGACAGCACTTCACTTATCTTAAAAAAACAGAAAATGAGGGGAGGGTCATTTAAAAAAAAATTATGATACACTGAGAACTGCTGTGATTTTGCCCATTGTGAAGGCTGTTAACATCTGTTCTAAGCTCTGCATCAGGCTGTCTGCTACAGAACATATTTTTCAAAGCTTACCTCATTATTAATTACTGCTATTTTCTGGAATGTAATTGATGGACAGACCCATGTGTATGAAGGACATGCAGAGACTCAAACCACTCCTTTCACTTAATCTACAAAGACCCCACTACACAACTTCTGCAGCCCATGCAGCAACTGATGATGTAATTTAGAGATAGTCAGACTTTTGCACAAAGCCTGGCAGTATTTTCTATATTCCTGACAGAAGTTTACCACTAGGACTATGATTTTGTTTCATATATCACTTGTTCAAATGGTCTGTCACCAATAAAGACCTTGCTGGACCCCAAAATCACTCTTTAGATAGATTACATAGATAATTTGGTACCTGGGACAGTTTCAAGGGGAACAAATCCCAAATTACATGTCCATTACCAAGCAACACTAGAAAAACACAGTCTTTGTTCTAAAGAGTTTACAATATAAACAAAATTGCTGAGTCATTAACATCTGTCCATGTGGTGTGAAACCTGAGCAAAAATCAAACAAAATTTTATTACAAAAATGTATAAAGATCTAACTGATGCTTCCATATTTAAATGGGAAGAATTTGCAGGATCAGGATGAACAAGCATAGGGTAAATTATACTGTTCTACAGTGTTTCAAGCCATTTGTATTTCTTCATAAATGAGAGAGGGAAATTAGAAACTCTAACTTCCTTCTCTGTCTGCAAGTTCCTGTCACTTTCTGCCTGTCAGTATCTATGAGGTCATTTTCTCATGTGATGTGGCAGAACACTACAAATCAAAAATCTAAGTAGCTTTCTGCTGGGTCTTTTTTCTGCAAGGAAAGAGAAAGCTGTTCCCCATTTAAACAGCTGCAAATCTGCCAACCAATCCAATTCCCACAGAACCACAGCCCTAAATTGTTTGGAGGAAAAAAACAAAATGGAAAATATTTCCAAGATAGACACGTTTTTAATGGGGAGCTTAGATGAGACAAATTACACTTGACAGAGAACTATGAAGGATAGAAAGGGACAAAAGTTAAAAGCCTGAGAAAAAAAAAATTAAAAAAAGAAAACTTTATCTATTTCAACAGCATTTCCAATGCTTCCTCCTCCTCCTCAATCCAAGTAACTGTTTCAGGTTTAAAAAAAAAACCTTATCCAAGGCCATCAAAGTCTCTCCATAGACACTAAAGTGCTGAAGTACAATTCTGTTTTGAACTCAAAGAAGCACAGAAAACCCTCAATCTTGGGAAGTGCATTTTTAAGAAATGCATTTTACACAAGACACATGTGAGCAGAGAACACAGATAAGCAGCATTTTAACACAACCAACAAAGACACAACTACCAGTCACCTGTGTGACATGGGAGGAACATTTTATGCCCTCATGTCTCATCAAGGTATGCTGAGCTCTGACCTGCTTCCTCAATACCTTCTTCTTCATTTTCTGGACTTTGAAATGATCTTCACTTGTTTTAGTGTCCATACTGGTGTTCTGGAAAGCAGAAATAACAACACATAGTGACTGTCCTGATTGAAAAGGATCTCTCTCAAAAATAAAGCTTTAAAAGATTGCTATGATGCTTGATTTAATTTCCCCATTTTTCTCTTCCTCTTCACTCCTTTATTCACATTCACAGTATCAGTATATCCATTTGTGGGTTTTAATCTGTTTGCCCCTCCTGTTTCCACACAGTAATTTCAGCTAATTTCCCTCTCCCTACAGTCTCTCTAGAGCAGAACATGAGAAAAAATTAGGCATGGAACTGCCATGAGATTGTCTCAGCCTCTCAGTTGTTCTCATACCTCACCAAATGCTTGAGTTGGAGATTAAATGTTTGGCTCCTTTTACCTAATTTCAACCACGTGTGACATTTGGCCAAACTTGCCTTTCTTGAGAGCAGAAAAACGTGTGCAATACTTAGATGTCCTAGAGCAAGCAACTAGGATGCTCTACATGTCATTTACCACATCTCCCAAACTTAATGCAAATCACTTTCCTGTTGTAAGAAGGAACAGAAAACTGTGTACATATATATATATAAACTGCTGAATTTCATGGCAACACAGCATTTACCAACCAGTGAATACTTAAAGGTCATTGGCATTCTCCAGGTTTTGCGGCATTTTTTGCCACTTTTGGTCTAACACTGTATTGAGATCATGCAGTACCTTCCCATATTTCTCTTGAACCTACATTCTTTTTCTTTCTTTTTCCCACTTCCTTCAAATCCAAGGGAGGAGTCTAGATCTCACGTAAGATTATGACAAAGCTCCCAGACATTGATGCAGCTTGATTTTCTCTCACTATAACATAACCCCCCACCTATATTTTAGAGGTATCTTCTCTTCCTTACCAAAAATTCTAACAGTATAGCTGGACAATCCAACTGCAGTTGTCTGTCCTATTCCATTCTTTTATCATCATCAACCTGACAACAATCCTTCCATCTTCTCTTCCTGACAAAAAATGGTTTTGTTTCAGTTATTTTTCAGGAAAAAAAAACATAAACAAAATTAGGTCAATCACCCCTATATGTAATTATTTAACTCTGTCAACTGCCCAAACAGTCATTCATCCACTTACATGCCTTCTGGTTTGCTTCCCAATACCTAAACTGCAGACAAAATCATGATAATATTATATGTACCACAAAAAATGGTGAATTAGTATTCACCTCATATTAGTATTTGCTGCAACTTTGTGTTAAATGGCTCTGCAAAATTTTGTTTTAAACAAGCACTGATATGCTAGTAAAATTGTTATAAATACTGAAGAGTTGCACAGGAGCTGTAAGTATGTATTTCCTGTGATTGCTGCAGCATTACCATCATCAACCTGCACAACTTTTAACTGCCAGTGCATGAGGAAAATATTTAAAGAGAGTCAGAATGACAAAATCACTCTGTGGAAATAAAACATTCTAATTCTCCAAAAAGGAGCAGGATAAATGCTGCCAAAGAAGACTTCAGTCTTTTGCCCTTCCTTTCCACTTACTAGTTTATCCTCCTACCATTTCTCTTCCGTTCTCAAATGCAATTTTACAGTGGTCTTAAAAGTATTGAAATCCTTGTCAACAACAATTTCAAGCAAATGTAGCAGGTTACTGGCATGGTGGGCATCAACAATTCTCTCCTGATATGGTTTCAGATGCCTGCTATCAAGTTTGAGGTGGCACATGCAAGGTTGTAACAGTTTGAACCCTGACTTCCTGGCATTATTCAAGTTTTTACACATACCTGACCATGTAAAGATCACATTTATATCTGAGCCTGACCACAAAGCAAAAAAAACCAAAAAACTTAATAAATTACTCAGCATCAAAATCCATTCTACCACCGTTAGACTCCTGACATTTACGAGGATCTCTTAGAGAGAATTCAAGCACAACCATGCTCACATGCAATGGAGGCAAAATGCAAAAGACAAAAATCTCAGAAGTAACAAAACTGAAACAGGGCCATGTCAGAAAAAGGGAAAGACTACTAAAATAATTATTTCACATGACTTCAGAAATGAAGCATAGACACTAAAAAGATCAATGGGTTCTAGAATCAAGTCTTGATCTTTCCAAAATTAGTTTTATTACAGATTTGTTAGGAACAGACTGGCATGTCCCTTTAAAGCAACACTCCTCATTAACGGCTTTTTTCCTACTTTATCTGCCACACGCAGGTGAACAAAGGCCCACGTCTTTACAGCCTACACAGCTGCAGGCTCCTCAGTGGAAGGTGTCAGTCAGTCCCAAACTACTTCATAGGAAAGTGACACATCTTTGACTTGGTAAGTTTACAGAGAGAGAGAGCAAAAATACAGGGCAGAGTAATACTATGGAACCAGGCAAACTGGATTCAGATGGAAAAGCAGAGAGGCTATGCACATCATCCATACCAGTCAGACCACTGCCATACAGCCTGCAAAACAGAGGACTTCAAACTGAAAGGCTCAGGCCTCTCCCTCTACATCTCTACATACTGGAAGACTTCATCTGATCTCTGGGGAAAGCAGTTCTGAGTTTAGTCAGGCCTTTAGTCAGGTCCTTACAAATGCCCATATTCTCCAGACAAAAGCAAAGAAGTCGTGCCACAATATTTGTCAAACTAGCATGGAAACTGAAGCTGAAAGACTGTTTTTTTATCCTTTCATAATCCCTGAATTAAACAAGTGAACAAGAGTCAGCTGAGGTGTGATTCAGCTGTCTAAATAGCAGGTAACACTGGCAGAGATGATCCATCCCACAACACTTAGCCTTTCACCTGACGCTCAAGAAGCTAAAGACCTTCCTAATGTGCTGTGTTGTGCTTGCCAGCATCACTCTGGGGCTTCCAGCTCCTGAAGGCATCTTAAACAGTACTACCTGCATAGCTGAGACAGCAGAATATTCCCTTGGTCTCTGTCTGAACCTGGTCTAAAGTCTCTGATTGTTTATTGCATCACTACCAGTGGTTCAATTCAGCAGGCATAGGAACCAAGTCTGCCCTGACTTCTGAATAAAAGAATCCCACTCAACTGTACAGAAGTAGGAAACTTCATTTTCTAGGATCCCACACCTCCTTTAGAAAGGCAAATATGACTACAGAAGAAAAAGGGTTAATCCACTGCTGCATTCATTACTGTCACCGCCTAGTTTAACAACAAGTATTTTTAAAAAGTATCTCCTGAAAATACACACTGGAAACGGCTTCCCCTAGCAATACGAGATAACCACGTCACAAAACTGGCCTGAAGTTACCACAAAGGCTAATGTAAAGCTTTAACGCAATGCACGAAGCTAATTTGCTGTAGAAGCCGCTGCTGGAAACCGAAGTACCTGGTGGCCGGGCAGAGCTGAGCGGCGGCTCTCGGCAGAGGGAGCGCCACGATCATGGATAAGTCGGGCCCTTGTTACTCAGTTTCCGCTCGGTTTTGTGCCGCAGAAATGCCACAACATATGTGGAAGGACACAGCATTCACAAAGACATCTGGGGAGGAAAAAATACATTCGGGAGGCGCGAAGGTGCGTTTTAAGAGCCTGGGCCAAAAGCGCCTGAAGGGACCAACACATGGAAGCACCAGCGTGTCCCCGCGGCTGCTCCACTCCACCCGTGACAGGGAGAGCCAGCACTAAACCTCCCACCGACACCCGCAAACCCCCTCTGGGCTCTGGGCACTCCCTGCAAACAGCAACGATGACAACAGGAATAACCACAGGGGCGCATCTTAACAGAATGTCGAGGGTTTGAATAGACCTTAAGATCAAGTAGTCCCAAACCCGTGCCATGGGCAGGGGTGCATCGTACTGGACCAGGTCTCTCAAAAGCCTCGAACACTGCTAGGACTGGGACACCCACAACATCCCAGGGCAACTTGTTCCAGGGCCTCACCCCCCTCAGAGCAATGTCCCTTCTGCTATGCCCTTTTATGGCGGAGGCTATAAAAGCTGTAAGGCAGACATAGGGACTGAGTTGGCCTTCTTCCCGCTACACCACCGCGTCCTGACCAGGACAGCGATATAGCCGGAGTCGCGGCCAGGCCGCCGCGGGCTCTGCTCCCCGTACAGGNTCCGCAGCCAGAGCCGAGCAAGGCTCAGGCGCGGCAGCCACGGCCCGGCGGGCGCATTACCTGCATGAAGCGGCCATGTCGGGNCAGCGCCGCGCCGCGCCCCGCCCCGCTACCCGCGGAGCGAAGCCGTCGGGGGGAAATTTAAGGAGGGCAGACGCCTGTGGCTTTGAGGTTTAACAACACCAAGGGACGGGTCCTGTTCTGGGGTCACAGCAACCCCGGGCAGTGCCACGGGCTGGGGCAAGAGTGGCTGGGAAGGACGTGGGGGGGCTGATTGACAGAAGCTAAACGTGGCCCAGCATATGCCCAGGTGGCCAAGAAGGCTGATGGCATCCTGGCCTGGGTCAGCAGTGGTGTGGCCAGCAGGACCAGGGCAGTGACCGTCCCTCTGTGCTGGGCACTGCTGAGGCCACACCTCCAATCCTGTGGTCAGTTCTGGGCCCCTCCCTGCAAGAAGAACATTGAGGGGCTGGAGCATGTCCAGAGAAGGTCAGTGGAGCTGGGGAAGGCTCTGGGGCACAAGTCCTGTGAGGAGCAGCTGAGAGAGCTCAGGTTTTTTCACCTGGAGAAAAGGAGGCTCAGGGGGACCTCCTCACTCTCCACAGCTGCCTGAAAGGAGGGTGTAGCCAGGTGGGGTCAGCCTCTTCTGCCAGGTGACAGGACAAGAGGATGTAGTCTTAAGCTGCAGGAGGTTCAGGTTGGACATTAGGAGGCATTTCTTCATGCTTGAGGTGATTAGACCTTGAAATAGACTGCCCAGGGAGGTAGTAGAGTCACTGTCTGTGGAGTGTTTAGGAAAAGGCTGGACGTGGCACTTAATGCTATGGCCTATTTGATATGATGGTGTTGGGTCAAAGGTTGGATTGATGATATCCAAAGGTCTTTTCCAGCCTAACTGGCTCTCTGATTTTCTGGCAGCAGTCAGTTCTGTGTGCCAAGACTTCCCAACAACCAGCCAGGGCTCTCCTGTGGCACACAGCCATGTCCTGGGGAGAGGGACGTCTGTGCTAGGTAGATCCAGGGCATTCAATGTGGCAAGGGGAAAGGGTTAGTGGCCCCCTACAGTCACCTTCCATGGACACTTACTGTCACTGTGCTGCCTCCTGTTCCTGCTCACTCCATCCTTCCCCTCCATGGAAGGAGGTGGCAGCTCTAGTTGCCTGCAGGCCCTTCTCGTGCCAGCTTTTCTCCAAGTAAAACCAGCTCTTTGCCATCTTCCTCTCCCTCCACAGAGTCTTCCTCTGAGTTCTCACAGAACAAGTGCAATGCAATACATGCAGTGGGACACCATACCTTTGCCCCACACCTGCCTCCATTCCTTCATTGGAGCCTCCTCCAGCCTAGGGGATCCAAAACCTGATGAGGGAAGCCACATCCATACTACAAGTTAAAGACAGCTTCCACCAGGCCGGGATGGATTAAAGACAGCATGATGGCTTCCCACAGGCTCTGGTACTCACCAGAAGAGACCAACCCGTGGATAAGCCACCACCACAGCCAACACTGATCATGTTACCTTTGGCACGCCACAGCACTAGAGACAAATAAAACCATGCCAGTCAAGCCATGCTTCACAAGGCCATGTGAAGACTGAGCTTCTGGTTGTACATAAATATTCCACTGCACTGCTCTTGACTTGGCCAGCAATCCCCTTAAGGCTGTGGAGTGAACCACACTAGTGAGAAGCCTGCCTCACTGAAAGGAATCATCTTCACACCTCACTGACTCCCTGTGGAGAAAGTGGTCCCTTAAGTCAGAGATACAGTGTGTAAGCCTTTGCTTCACTTTTCTTCTTCATAGGCTAACCAAGCTTCATACTATGCCCCTAGACATAACATTTCTCTCTTCTTTATCCAAAATGCTGGAATTTGGGATTGCCTACTTTTTGTTCATCTGACAAATGGTCTACTCACTGCATCTTATTACCCAAAGCCTAATGCTTCTTTTTCACTCTCTCTAAGTACCAAGCTGCTTTTAGTTTTCCTCCCTCGGCCTCCTGTGGGTATGTAACCTTTCTCAGCATCAATAATTTATGGGATTCCCAGGCAGGTGGTATGTAAGGTGACTGATGAGCCTGTACACATGTAGATTGAAGCCAGCTCCTCAAGTTTTTCCCAGATGCACACTCTGGAGGAATCTATCCATGGCTGTGCTTACCCAGAAGAAAACAACAAAAAATCCAACCAACCAAGAAACAACAACAACAAAATCCCTTCTCTTTCCCTTGGAATGTATACCATGTCCTATGCCAGGGACACAGCTGTTCCATGTACAGAAGGTACAAGTGCACTAAGCATGTGAGGCTGACAGGGCATATCCACCAGCCTGTAATATCTGGGAGGGAGGTAAGAAGGTGGTTCCTTGGTAAGAAGGGTGGCTCCTTCACCTTCTTTTCCTCCACAACAGTCTGTTATTAAGTTACCTTCTGCCCTTGACCCACACAGTGGATAACAAAGTGTTGTGATAGCAGATATTCTGCCTAACATTTCTTATATTTATAGTATTTAAAGTATGAATATTTGCTGGCTTCCTAGTAAGAGTATAGCACAGAGCTTGTTAACCTTTGTGAACACTAACCCTTAGCATCATCTGCTCTTCTTGTGAGCCAGAATGAAGGGAGAAAGAACAACCAGGCCACATCAACAGCTGCTTCTTTATTAAAATATTCTCTGAGGCTTTCAGCCCTGGAAACCACCCAACCCTGGAAGCTACTGAAAGGATGATCCTAATGATACCAGTTTGTAACTCATTACCAATTTGTTCTGACAAGTGGAAAATACCTGCATAAAGTTTTTTTTTCCTTAAGTGTCTACATTCCAGATTCTTTGCCCTCTCCATTCTACATGCTTGTCCATGTGTGTTTTCTGGGGGAGAACAAACTCACTGTGAGGTTTTTTTAAAGTATGATTAATCTGTATGATTAGCATTGGTCAAGAATTTTTCATGCATATTGCAATAACATTTCCTGTGATAATGCATCAAGATTTTTCTTCTATAAACAACATTCTCACATAGGATATTTCTACCCTTTAAAAGGAAACCAGTTAAAGTCTGGTTAGGGGTTTACTACAAGCTTATTTCAAACCAGAACTGTTATGCCCTTCATGATTTAAGCCCAGAAGTGCTGTGCATTCTCCTCCCATGCTAGATAAGATGGGTAGAGGCTCCTCCTACAGATACTACAGTGCTTATTGACGAATAGTATCACTGACTAACCCACAAAAGAGTTCACAGAAGTGGGGATCCAGATAAATTTACCTTTTATGTTGATACAATCTCATATTTAAAGTGCTTTAGCAGAAAACACACTCTTTAAAAATCACATTTTTATAATGTTAGTATTTTGGATTTAAACATCAGCAAATACTCTAGTTTGATATTAAGTTTTAATAGTTTTCTTAAGAAAAAAGAAAGTTTATACCAGAAAATTTTGGCTCTGGCTCTATGTTTTAAATTTATTATGAGTTAATGTGTCTTCCAAAGCAGAATAGCATGCTCCCATTTAGTCATAGGTGAAAAATAAAATCCTACTGACTTTTCTCGGGAACAAATTACACTATTTGCTATGCTGTTAGCTGTTTTATCTTGGCCACATTCCCAGGGAAAATCAAGGCATTTGTCAGTCCCTGGGAATAAACTTCACAGGATAACAAGTAAACACTTCTATTTCCTTCAACAAATAAGAGGTTACTGGTCTGTAGGCAGGAAGACAATCTTACTCCCTTTTATAGCAAAGCAAGTCAAACCGTGGTTTAGCCTAATGTGATCACACTGGATTTCCATTAATTTCAAACCCAATTAAAAAGGAATCACAGGAAGATAGGATTTGCTGTATCAAATCTCTTGGTATAAGAAACTGCAGTTTAAGAATCATGACAAATAGGATATATTTCAGGATAGCAGTTTGTTACAGAAATAAGAAGAAACCTCTTAGCACAAAATCCAGCTCAAAATCACCCGTGACTACTCCTGTAGAGAAGTACTGTAATAAAGGATGAGACACAAAATGAATTGTTTTAGGATAGCATTCATGTAACAGTTCAGCATTTGGACAAATATGTGTTGACCTAAATTCAAAATGTGCAACTGCTGCTGCTTATGATAATAAAACTCTCCATAACAAACCTCTGCAGTGCCAAAGGCTTATATTTTTCAAGAGGAAGGCAAGACTGGCTCTGTGCTGCATGTCATTTTTATTCAGTGTTTGTGCTGTTCATTGCTAGATTTCATATTTCTTTCTAAAAAAGAACAACAGTCAGGAAAAAAAAAGCCACTTTTAGAAGTTTGTTAGCAATTGCATAAGACTGAAAGAGACATGAGAAGTCTGGGTCCTGTAAAAATCAGTTGGATTTTCAAATGCTAGTGATCAAAATGCTTGTATTCTCAGGAGAGTTAAAATGTCATCTTGTATCAGCATGCTTTCTGATTTCTAAGCTTTAGCCTACATTCTCTTCATACCTCCAAACTTTTTCAGGCTTTTTTTCTACAAACATAGGATTTTAGAGTACTTTTTTTCCCCCTCTTTCCTTTAATAAAAAAGCTGCACTTTTCCTGAAATCTCAAGACTCAGTGTACTGGAACTTTAAGAAATATACTTAATAGCACAAATCTCATGGTAAAACTGCAATATTGGCAACATCGCACTTCTGGCGCAAACACATTATTATTGGCAAGTTGCCAGGTGTGATCCTCTTGGATCTTGCTTGTGGAGCAAGCTCCTCTAGCACGATGACACTGCTTTTTCTGAGCAGGGAGATTCCAGTTCTCTACTGGGACAGCTACAGATCTCGTCATTGACAGAACCAAAACCTGTCAGTGAATGTTTAGGATTGGACAGGGGTTAGCTAAACTGGGCACTTCTGTTATGCCATGAGATTGCACTAATGAAGTTCAAGACTGTTTATTAGAGGCAGGGACCTTTAGCTTCTGTTGTCAGACACACTGCAAAAGCATGCGCACACTGCTGCATGACCATTAATATTGCACTTGAATTGGGAGCACAATCTGTAAGCCCAAATAAACAGAAAATCTTTGATCCCTTTCTGGTGAATCTTCAGAACATACATGTGAACTATCAGGCATAAGACAAAAATTACTGTAATTATGATGTGCATGCTAAAGTCTGAAGATATTTCATATACGTACTGCCAGTGCAAAGAATCAGCTCTTGAAAGATTCCTGCAACTTGTGGACACAGATGTCAAAAAAACCAGATAATGTCTTGATTTCATTAAGAAAGACAAAAGATGTAAATTCCCTAGACACAACTATTGGAAAGCATAATATCCATGAAGTTAATTCAAAAATTCCCAGTGAAGTTCCTGCCAGCTTTTTCTGCTCAAATAAAACCTCTCATGGTTTGGAATGGTCCTCAGCCTTCAAAGTACCACATGCACCAATACTAAGCAAACCATACATTGCATGAAATTATTTTGTTCTCAGTTTTAATGTTCTCTTGGCATAAACAATCTTGTCAACTTAGGTCTTTAAATCTTTCCAGTGCCATGCAAGCTTTAAAGAAAGATGATAATTCCCTGCTGAACAGGAATTGTTGCTTTCACCACCGCTGTAATTCCTTCTCTGCAATTCAGGCAAAGTTTAGGTGAGATCTTTCACCAAGTTTAGGTGAGATCTTTCTCCAGTCTAGTACACTTTTTAGGGTGTCAGAAGATATTATGGAGTACTGAAAGAACCATAAAAAATATTGATTTCCCTATAAATCACTAAACCCATGAACACATGGTGTAGTTTAGCCTTGAAGGCAATGTTGTTGGAAAGAGTCTCATTTTCTCTGACACAAAGACTGAAAATTGTCATCCCTTCAAAGTCTGCATGTGCTTCACATTTTCTTCTTGCTCTTTATGCCTGTTTTACATGAAAAAAAAAAAAAAAGGAAAAATATATAGATATTTCTTAATACTGTTTGAACTATATTATACTCTTCTGGTCCTAGTCAAAATCTTACAGTAACCTGGGAAAACTCAGTTCTGTCACAAGCAATTAGGATTTGGTAGGCATTCAGGAAGCAGTGCAACCTTGCACAGGGATCCTCCCTGATAGCTACACTAGGCAGGCAGTCTGCTGTCCTGCATATCCTTGGAAACCATTGTTTCTCACAGTTATAATTTCAGGGCATAAATGTATCATAAAGACAAGCATGGAATATCAGGCTCTGATTCTGTCTACTTGAGTAAGGTAGGATTAAGTACTTGATTAAGGTAAGAGTACTGTATGTTTAAGGATACAGTATTTGCAGTTCAGACACAATCAGGGAAGTTAATTTTTTAAGACTTAATACTGTTTACATAAGAGAACTAAATGGTACATTTCCATCCTCAGTGAGATACTTGGTGCCCCCACTGACTGGAGAGAATATTGCAATGTATTCCTTGGACTGGGACTCCATTCTTTTATCTCCTTTCAGGCATCATCTCAGGAGAACTCACTAGCTGTTGCTCATGTGACACATTTACTTTCTTTATAAGAAGAGTAGCTGTTCAACTGTAAGTTAAAATTTTCTAAACAAAAACATGGTCAGATGCTTAGGTCACCCCATTTGCTGCTTTTGTAAACAAGTTTTCATTACTTCTCTGGGTCTATGTGCACACTTGACATATCTTGAAAGCAAGAATTGTAAACTTTTAAACTGAATAGGCAAAATTTTTAAAGTTAATCCAGATGTAGTGATTTTTAATTTTTTTTTTTACAAACACCACTTGTCTGTAAGTCAGTTTTCTGATCTCTACAATATTTACATATTTACCCAAGTCACCAGGGGTTGTGAATCTTTATAAATCATTGTTGGTGAAACACTGTAACTTTTGCATGAAGTATAGCGCATGCATTCAGAGTATGGATCTATTTAATGGCAGAAGATGAATTAAAAGAACAAATTTTTAAAAAAACCTCATCACCTTTTTTTTCCTTGTTCAAAATGAATTTAATGGATTTTAAATTTTTCTCTTAGCAATGCAAATCTTTTTCACACAGACATGATGTGGTTGGTATACATCTTGGTGATAATTAGGACACAGTTTCAGCACATTCGAGTTTGTTTCCTTTTATTAAGAGAAAAAAGTGGGTATTGCTAGCATATAGTATTTGAAATTCATGTCTACATCACTTTTTACACTTTCTATGTAGGAATATCCATAAAAATTATTTAAATTCAAGTATTGTAACACTAAATGCTCTTAACTCATATGCAGATGAAGTATTTTCCAGCAAAATTCTTTGCTTTGAGAAATGGGTAAACTAAATGAACATATTGGTTGCTTCACCTAGCCATCATCTCTCTAAAGGCTCTGTGAGGAAGCCTGGCACACTTCATCTCTTACCTTACCATCATCTACATGCTTCTGTTAGTGTCTCCCATGGTAAATTTTATGACATGCTCAGTCAAAGAAATACAAGTGAGGTGAAGTGTGGGACTGGAAATGAACAAAGTAACTAGGAGATTGCTTTGAAAAAATTACCCTGAAGCTTGTGTGCACACAGCCCTAGTTGCTATAATATTGGTGTGTGAGAGCCGTATAATTCACCATCACAGGACAATCTGGATGTGATGCTCATTCTACGCCAGAGAATTGCCAGCTCACAAAAGTCCCCTCAAAAGGGACAAGTGAGGAAATTTGAGAGCATCCTGAGAAGCTTGTCATTTATGGGGTGAGTGGTCTATCTCATGATGAGTGAAAACTAGAGGGATTATAATCTGAACTACAGATTTTGAAAACTGAGGTAAGAAAGTTTCTTATGTAAATAGGGAAGGGTT
This sequence comes from Regulus satrapa, assembly GCA_013396955.1. Classification (NCBI taxonomy): domain Eukaryota; kingdom Metazoa; phylum Chordata; class Aves; order Passeriformes; family Regulidae; genus Regulus; species Regulus satrapa. The sequence goes on from VWZN01008014.1 coordinate 921,370, forward strand.
TCCTATTCCCTCCTTATCCTTTCTTACTACAACTTTAAAAATTATTCTAGCAGTACTAGGATTGTTAGGTAAAATAGTGATTTTTCTCTTGTTGATTTTAAATAAAAGAATACAAGTGTAGCTAAAGTATTTCTGCCACCTCTGTATTGTCACAAAATTAAAAATGTTACTTGTTAAAAAAAGGAAGCAAAATAATACTATAAAACAATTAACTAAAATAAAACTTCTTATGGTGCATTTAATAATGCTTGAGTGGCGCATTGTCTGAGAAAAGTGCTGGATGGTGTCAAAATAGTTAGATTCTTCACAAGGACACAGCACATGTCCTTGTTATCAATTTTGTCTTTATCAGTAATTTCTATAACAGCAAGAGCTTCTATCCAAAATAATAACGGACTTGAGCTTTTGATTTTTCACCAATATCTGAGCGAGGTATGTTGCTATCTGGTTTTTCTGCTGCTTCTGTCACCTTCTTTCCAATGCTAAATTAATCATGCAGGTGACCTTGCTGGTTTTTATTAAGCACAGCAGGTTATATGAGCTATTGCTGGAAAAGTGTGACATTGCCCAACTAGTAGGGTCCTACATCTATTTTTTTCTAATATGGTTTCACTACCACTTCTAAGTACAGGCTATATTTCTGCTGTCATGCACAGCTTATTTCATTTGCCATCAATTAAAAATAATAATGCTGTTAATAGAAAAGTACAGCATAATAAAATATTCTGTAACTGTTTATAAACAAAAGAGCTTTTTATAAAATGCTAGGTTGCCTCAACTTTCCATGATACAATGATGCTGAACATAGGAGTCATAGTAACCTGGGTAACTTCCATACTCACATATTGGGTGAATGAGTAACATCAAACTGAAATTTGACAACAAAGGTCTCAAAAAAATTCAGGCAAATCTGAATGGCACTGCATGACTACAGTACAGCTATGTACCACTGCATGATTCCAAAGAATGGACAGGAGACCCATCTGGAAACTCCAAACATATTGGTGTGATCCCCTAAATTTGCCAAAACAGAAAGGGAACAAGTCAATAAGGCTTTTTACTTAGTATATGGAGTTCATTAATATTTGTGAACAAGAGAATGTCATCTGGGAAAGTAAGGTACTTCTGTAGCAAGGATCTGGCTTTTCATGCTCATGATTTATCTTGCATAATTATGAATGAATTGTCTTACAAATCTCTGTTCCTAGATTTATTTTGGGAAGGATAACTGAACTCTGCTCCTGAAGCCCCTGAAAAGTCCCTCAATTTAGAGTTTAACCTGTTCAGACATCTACAGAGCTGCAGTGGATCCTCTGGCCTAGTGTTAGAGAAGTTTCTGACAGGCACAGGACCTAAGAACAGGGACCTGATATGTTGGGGGGTGGACATCATTGTGATATAGTAATTAGAAACACTGCTGTAATGCAGGAGACAGGAGAAAGAATTACTTTCCTAGTTGCATTGATGCACTGAATCAAACTTGAAAGATTACTTCAATGTGCAAAACATGATGCAAATAAGAAATGAAGGGGTAAAGCTGTAGTCTGATACCGACCATTGAGTTGTTCCACTGAGTGTCGGCCCTCATTTGCTGACGGACCACACAGCTGCAGTGGAGGCTGCCTCTCCATCAGCACTGCAGGACACAGCACCCACCAGCCAGGTGCATCGGGCATGCTGACAGCAGGTGGAAGAGAGACTACATAGCACTAGCTAGCAGGAGAATTCAATACCAGTCTGCTTTGCCTTGAGACGTGAACAGCGTTTCCTAGTCTTCTAATGTTTAACACAATAACCCAAGTGTTTTCACCGCGCTTCTTGAATGTGACAGTTGAATACGGGATCGAAATAACTGCAAAAGGAGATTCAGAAGAAATTAAACCATGTCCCTCAAACAGGTATGCAGAAAGCTATTTTCAAATTAGGCAAAGAGAACACTTGGAAAAATAGGTTAATTAGCATCTTCAAAGGACTTCTGAAAACATGAGGCCAATGGCTAATGTTGGGATGCCAGTGTGGCCTGACAGGCTGCTTACAGCTTCAAAGGAACATCTGTATAGATGCATGCAGCAGTAAGGATGAATGAAACAGACTGCTTGCCTACTGGCAGTAGATAATGCAGTGGGCAACTTTAAATGATTCTGTGGATGCTGCAGACAACACTCGTTATTCTCCTAGAGGGGAGAGCCATATAAATAGAACAACATGCTTATGATCCCGATTAGCTGATTTTAAACTTTGAAGATCAAAAGCCTTCAGGGTACACTGCTGGGGGGGAAAGGGCACTGAACTGCTTGACAGGTAGGCGGGATGGGATATGGAGGAAGGATACTGGCTCGCTGAGTACTACCCCAGCTAGCTGGGACCTTTACACCTTGGAGATGTTCCCCGCTGTCCCGTAGGACCTTAACCGTATACCACCGTGGCTGGACTACCCTGAGGCGCAGACAGGTATCGCCTTTCCTTGCCAAGCGCGGGGGGGGAGGCGAGCTGAGGGGAAGGTCTCCAAGTCCGGGGCCGATGGCGGGCGGCGGGCAGGGAGCACCCCCGCTCGCGTTGGCTCCCGTCGCTCCCCGGCACCTTCCCCTCCCTGCGGGGCGGGTTCGG
>VWZN01008014.1:924626-958958 GCA_013396955.1 Regulus satrapa
TTTTTTGGGTTTCTTTTTTTTGGGGGGAGGTGTTAGTTTGGGGGGGGTTTGTTTTGGTTTGGTTTTGGGGGGTTTTTTTTGGGTTTTTTTAACAAAGGCATTTGAAACAAAGAAGCCATTTTAGAAACTGAAAGAAATTTATTTTGTGGTTTGCACGCTTTAGTAAATTCAGGTTTTCATTCTTTTCTCTTCTGCTCCCCCCTGCCCCCCTTCTCTACTGCCCGTTATTCTAATTTTTCCTAATGTGAAATGGAATAGAAAAAATAGCATCTCTAAGATCCTGTGTCCTCCCTGTGCTCTACAATAAGCTTACTGATGGCTTTCTGTTCCAAACGTTTCATTGCACTTTTAAAAAGAATGTTATTTTGTACTTGTAGATCGATGAATAGTTGAATCAGTTGAGTGTGATGAGAATGTCTCATCTGCCCAGGAACAGAACAGCAAAAGCCTCATTATGTGTAGTAATTTGTATGTGTTGCATACTTATATCTGTTTAGCAAACTGCAGGTTCAAATGAGACTTACTGATCCTTAGGAGAGCCTGCTTTTCTCTGACTGTCTTAAAAAATGTGGGCCACTATACTGCCAAACTGAAAAGGTGGAGTTACATCTAGAAATATTCTTTGACTTGTTCAGTTCTCATAATCTGTGTATCATTTTAAGCAGTATTTCAACAAAACTAGTGCAAAACTACATTTCTGTGGCAAATGACTTATCATCAAGGCTAATAGAAGCTTGGAGACAGGAAGCCTATGATTTTCAAGAGTGAAATCATGTGACTGCATCAGATGCTGTATGTATCACTCTAAACAGAAAATGGGCAGAAGATGATTCAGGAAAGCAGCAAACAATGGGAAAATCGTGCGATGGCATGCATTTGTTAACTTTCCTACTGGCTCAGTGATACACAGTAAAACATGTTCCACTAGTGTAAAAACCTGCTATGGCTAGGCACATAACCAAAGTGTCTATGAATCCTTAGCCAGGTCAAGTTTTGAGACAGGGCTTTATTAACCATGGGACAGCATCACATTAGCTTCACCAGCACGTTTGAACCAAAGAATTTCCTGTGATCAAACATCTTCCTGTCGCTTTTGACAGGGAATTGCAGCCCCCTGAGGTAAGCTATACTTAAGAGGTAAACTTAAGGGCTATGTTGCATTAAGTGGTTATTTTGTTATCTATCATCTCTTTTCTGCACAAGCAGACTTGCTGCTGGCTGCAGGGAAAATGCTGTTGCACAAATGCTGGCGTATGTAGGGCTACAGACTGCTGCTAGTATTTAAATAATCTTGTATTTTAAAGTTAAGCTGTGATCAGCTATAAACCAATTTAAACAAAAGTTATGTTCAATTGTTCCATCAGGGCATTTTAACTATACAGAGCCAGACAAGCTTTATTTTTCCAAAGGGGTCATTTGAAGTGTTAACAGAAAATTGCAAGAAGAACAAGCTTGGGTTGCCTGGATATCAAATCTTGCTGGATTTAATGCCCTCTGGCTCATAAGACTACATTTTAAAATTTTTTATGAACATCTGCTCAGCTTTCTTGATTGGAAAGCTTCTTTCATTTGACATTCCTCTTAAATCCTTTGCTTGGTAATGCAGGGCAAAGGACTGCATGAAATATGTTACTCTTTAAATAAAGCTTTGGGAAGAAGGCCTGAAAAGTAAACTCTAGAGCAGAGCTTATTGGAATGCTGAGAAGGAAACCAGGTGCTGTGATTCCAAACAGGCAAGAAGGATAAAGTAAGGAAAAAGTAAAATGAAAGATGAGACTGATGTAAAGAGATGTTTGTGGTTGTGCAGGACTGTGGCTATGGTTCAGGCTTAGCATCCATCCAACATGATACACGCTCTGCCACCTAACTGAGCTCGAGTGCTGAGCTGTGCTGTACCACAAGATTTGCCAAGCCTGAGCTGGAGGTGGAAATTTTGCTTGTTCCTGCCAGGTAGTGGAAAGGGAAGTATGACAGCAGAAGCTGTGGGAGCAGCTTCCCGAGTCACTACTAAGTGGTATGTGGGACTGTGTGAGCACTTCTTTTCAAGACAAAGCATTTTGGTGGCAAACTGACCTGTCTGACTTCACCTTGAGACACATTATGGATATGTTTACACTGGTGATTTGGCTTGCATCCGGCTTGAATATCTGACACATCCTCCAAAGACCTTCTCCAGTTGCCTTGCAGTGGTTCAGGTCTCAGAGAAGTCTGGCTGCCAGAGACCTGAACTCTCCCACTCAGACTACACCAGAACAACTGCTTTGGGAGTGTTCCTATTCAATTGCTGACCCTTTTATGAAAGGTACTGGTTTCTTTAAAGTCCTGGCTGTAGTCTAGTGAGCAGTTCTCATCCTAGCTTTAGCATGGAACCAAAGAAGAGCCCCACACCAATTTCATCAGCTTCAAGTGTTTCTGGCAGTTTGTTCTGGAGCACAGTATCCTACTACTCTGCAAAATGTGAGCAAACACTTCTCAGCTTTCTGTTACAGCTGAGAGGCCCTTCAAGAGGATCGTTTCTAGCCCTCCCAGTAGTTAAAGTACCTGAGTGAAATGGAGCAATTTGGCATAGTGTCTGCAGATCTGTAGGCTAAGTACTCCATTCTAATTCAGAGAGATACAGCCGTAGACATCAAAAGGAGCCTGGGGAACAGGAGAAATATAGGAGCTACAAAAACTGGAAATGAAAACAATTGACAATATAAGCAGGTGAAACTGAAACTTGTTAAAGTTAGGAGGTGCAGTAGTGGTCCTTAGGACTGTGTCTATAGGAAACTGTGTACCTCTGAGTTCTTCCTTCTCTGGTAGGAAATTACTTCACAGGCTTTTTTAGTCTAAATAGAGATGTCTACACTAATGTTTTTTGAAGCAAATCTCCCAGCTTTTGTTCTTAACCTTTCTTTATGGGCTAGTCTCAGAGCACCTGGGAATAAGCTGGTGAAAATATTTTGGGAGCACACCAACTGCAACCTGGTATTCAGCCCCAGGGACCTGGCTTGAGCTACTCCAGCATCTGTATAGGGTGTTTTGTTTAAAACCAAACTGCCTTTCCCCAACCTATACAGTTCCAATTTCTAATGCTTGGCAGCAGCATTTCTGTTGGTCTGTGCTCTGCACTGATGTAGCTGTAGTTTCTATAGTAGCTACATATTTTGCTTTTCCAGGGAAGGATACTCAGGTAAATTAAGGGACAAGACCAAACCCAAAAGAATTAGTTAGACAAAGTCCTGTCTCCACAGCTCTCTATCATCCCTCTAACTTGGGTATGCTTAACCAATGTTTTCTGATGATGCATAAGAAGGAAAGGCAGTTTCTGCAAAGAAGGCTTGTTTAGTTTAGGACTGTGTACAGCTGATTATCAATTTCACAAACATTGGAGTTATTTCTTAATAGATTTATATATACTATCTGCCATTTAAACCCCTATTGTATGCCAGTGCCCATGCCTGTGTCTGCCAAAAGTAAATCAGTAAATTTCCTAAGACCCCAAGACTGATACTATTATACTTGCTCAACTGAGCAAGGGCTTCTGGAGCTAGTTACAGATTGCAATAATGATGAAAAGAAGTTTTCTAATTATTTATATTTCTTCTTTATTTTTTTTAGCAGTCTTATTCATATATTTCAAAACTAGAATTAAATCCTACCTTTCATTATCTTCCAGGATGACTTGGATGTTGAGACTGGTTATGGCATAGCAACAATTTGTTACTACATTGATAATACTTGCACAGTCATGTGGGTGTGTGGGTGTGTAGGTGATAAAAATTGGGCCCCTTAGTACAAAGCTGTCCTGTGGTCATGGAAACTATAGTCCTCTTCTGGTAGGCAGTTATAAGAGCAAGTCTCTTATTCCTTCTCCCACTCTGCTCTCACAAAGCCATATCCACATCAACATTGGCTTGGATGTGTGCCATCAAACAGGTTGTTCCTCTGAAACACTAAAATCAATGTGGGTTTTGTTAATTTTGGGCCTGCTAGGCCCTCATGCTGTCAGCGTTAAAGGAGCCTGAAGAGAACAGATGGGTTGAAGGAAGAAAAAAGGAGTTATTGCTGAACTGAGTGAGAAAGGAAAAGAAATGGTGGTGTTCCCAGAAGATGACATGGAAAACAGGACATGCCATAAGCACAAATTAGGAAATGGCCACTCAACCTACTCCACTCTTTTTCAAGTAAGACTATAACATATCTGCAGTGGTTTGAGATAGTCATGTTCTTCTTTGAATCTCATTTGTCCTGATCAACATGGGCTATGTTGTACAGGTTATTATCTCAAGGGTAAGACCAGTTCATACCACTGAATTATTATGGGTGTATCCACTACAAGGGTTCTGAAAACTAGTTCAATATATTTCTTTTTAGAAGATTTTTTTATCACATTACACTTATGAGGGTAAGAGTAAGACTATAAAAATAAAAGTATGTCCAGTTTCCTAAGTAGAAAGAGACACTGAAGGAAGATTTTCAGTGTTACCTTATTAAGAATAAATGCTTTATGGCAGTCCTGTCAATCATTCTGTCCTAGTCTGTATTCCTCTTGGCTCTACTTTGTTCCTTTCCCCCCTCAGTAATATTGTTGCAGGAGCAGTTTTCAATGGTTTTCATGTTTCTTGGTTCTCTCTTTTTTTTTTTTTTCCCCCATGTGGTCTTCTCTCCTCTTTCCAGTTTTCTACTATCAAATCTTTGCCAGCATCCTTTTCAGACTGAGTGTGGGCACCCAAAAGAAAGTAAAGGTCTGGTTGAACCAAGCAGGAAGTGACAGACGGAAGAACACCACAGCACCTTGCAGTTTCCTTGTCACTCACATTTTTTTTTCCTACTTGGCTGAGAAAATACATTCTGTGCAATTACCACATAAGAATGGTTTCTGTAGCATGCTTGAAAGTGTGTTTCATAAGTCTTTCTTAACAGCTTGTTCACTGACCTTCAAACCATTATTTCAATTTTTTGCAGATCTTCATCACCTTTTCCTATTACTTTGTCATGTTAGAGTGGTGTTTGTGTTGATTTATCCCTCATTTTTATGAATGTCTGTATCCAAACTCCATCTTAGCTTTCTTTCTCCTCTGCTTATAGAAGCAGTACTTGCTACTTGGAGGTATCTTAAACTACAGAAAAGTGAAGGGAGTCTTAGTGCTGTCATTTTTACAGTTGTTCACAGCTCTTGTTAATAGAAATAAAAAAAATTCTGAGACACTTGTGACTCTTCCAAGTTGAGCTGATACTGTCTGGTACATAGGTCTGTCTGAACAATAGAGTTGAATAGATGTCCTAGAGTAATATATTTTTCCTGTGTTGCCATTCAAAATGTTTCCCTAAAGAAGGGCTTAAACTTGATTCAACCAGAGCATGGAGTTTGCAATACGTATTAGAGAAACTTTAGAAAAGTTTCTAGTTTCTGTGATAAAGCAGATTATTTCTTCCACTTCTCCTCATTTCAGACATTGGTAAAACCAGAGTGATCTAGCCTGCACGTGTCCTAGGCAGCAAATGCATAAGCAGAGCTCCAACAAGGTCATGTACTTGGAGTTGTCCTGATTTCCTACCTCCTGGGATGCAGAACATCTCACTGAGCAGCAACCAGGAGATTAAATTGTAGGCCATGAAGTTTGCAAAATAACTGCAGTGGGATTTTATATCCTCCTGTCTGGTGAAAAAGTTTGATCTTCTTTTATGATGGTCCCCCTGCAGGACTGCAGGCAGCAAACAGCTGGTGTACAACACTTACTATAGGATGCTTATGGTTTCACAAGTGTGGTGCTTCATGACATCATCTAACTGGCTGACTGCATGGGAGATCATCATTCTTGAATCCTGTCTTAGTAAGATTGCAGAAGGAAATGAAGAAACTCTCATGGATCCTACTTGCTCTACTCTTGCATGTCTGTCTCTCAGAGCTCTCTGGAAAAGATTCCACTTCCATGCCAAAGTAATTTGGTGAAATGATGGGAAAATAGAAACACATGGAACAATTTTCTGTTAGATCAGTATGAATTGTGTCTGATTTTCACCAGATTCCTGGGTAAATAAGTTGATTTATGCTCCTCTAGCTCGAAAGCTGAGTTTTGCTTTTGTCCTGACACCTCTGGTATCATTGTCCTAATTTTTTTGGGGGGGGAAAGGATCAGTTGACAAACTAAATCTCAGTCCTCAGTTTTACATGCTTTCAGGCTGATTGGTGTGAGGCTGTATTCATCTGATGGCCGAGTTAACTCTGCTTGGTCTTGGAAAATATAACAGATTTTGGAAAGGTAGGAGAGCGGATAGAATTAGAATCTCTGGTGTAAATCTGTTGACATTGCAGATCTGTAACATCGATAGGATGATGTTTCTTCCCCAAAGACTACTGTTTGTTAGGAATTGACAGGACTCTAATGCAAATCTAGACTTCAGTTAATTTTGGTAGCAAGGGAATACTTCATCTTTGCATTTTAACTTGTACCCTCCACTCATCTCTAGGCAATGGAGTGGAAACCAAGATGGGAGGGAGAGCAAAAGCACATCAGTCATTCACTTGTAGAAATAGTAATTTTAGGTTTTTTTTTTTTTTTCCATGTAACTTCCACAGTAATTAGTCTGGGAGGTAGCCAGGCGGCTTCTTTGGATTTTATGTATCTAGCATTGTAGGATTTATTCTAAACTCAAAAGGAGTTTTGCTACCAAGTGTGATGTTTTATTTAGAACTTCCTTGCAATACAAGCTGTTGTACAGTGTGTCTGGCAACAGAGCAAGTGGGCCAGAAACATTCCACAGCAAACCATGTACACACGTGAGCCACCCAGATGAAGCTGCTGTTCTCCTGGGCAAGCTCATTAGTGGTCAAGTGAAAGTTCATGCAAAGTGGCTAAAAATTATGCCTTTTTATAGTGTATGAAGGAGAGGGACAGAGGAAGTTGCTATACTTTGAAGACTGTTTTCAAGCATGAGAACTCAATTTTTAACTGATATGTCATTTACTTAGTGCTCTTCTGGTTAAAATGCACTTTCCTCAACATGTAAAGTGAGCTTGTTAAGGATGGACACACTATAGACAGAGACAAGACTTGGAAACTTTAATTCCTGTTGAATTTAGGCATCAGATTAAATTTCTAGAAGTTTATAGCATTCTGGGTTGTAAAGAGCTTAGTCTATTTTTTACCTTTATATTTATTATTAGAAATAGACTTATTAGAAATAGACTTCTTATTACCCAGCAAAGTCTTCACCAGTGACCTGAAGTGACTTCATGCTGTTCTGTCCCTTCTTCCCATCTTTCCACATTGTAATAGAGCAGAGCTAATAGAAATTGGAAAAAGTAGATTATTGTCACAGTTCTGCATGCAAAGTGTGTCTGTATACATGAACATTTCATTTGTTGGATTTCTGAGATTTAGTTTGCTTTGAACAGTCAGGTAGAGAACCCCAGCCTTTTTCTTTTGAAGGTCAGAGATCTACAGTGAAAGGTGGAGGTGCTTCTACTATGCTGACTTCTGGTTTGATGTTACCTTTGTCAAACTGTGGGTTGTCACTGAGCCAAAACTGCAGAGGAATTACAGCATGTGGTCTGAACTGAGTGGTGTTAGAGGTAACTTGCCATGTAAGATTTGACAAGTAAGTTCCCTTGAACCCAAATACAATCCTATGTGACTGTCTCTTGCAAGAATTGTAAGACCGTCTTGATCCTTCCTTATATTCGTAATGCTTTGAAGAGGCAGTAATGGACCGAAATGCTAAGTTAGAACTACAAAATTAGAGGCTTTCAAAGCACTCTTGTGTAGCTTGAGAGAAGCTGGGGGTTTTGTGCCCTCTGACTCCCCAACTCTGCGGTGATTTTAACCTTTTATTCAGGGCTCTTTTTATTGCTTAATTGTGTGGTATGTACTTATGCTCACAGGACTAAAATTCAGTTAAACTTTATTTCATATCTAGCCTTGCCTCCACTCTCCTAGTGAAATACAGAAATGTAAAATGTCAATGTGTGATGGAGATTAGAAGTGGAAAAAATCTTATTACCTGTGACAGTGTGACTGGAGACAAGTCTTGCTTATTAGGGTCATCAATCCAATGTGACATTTTGTTCCAAGATTTTCCTCTAAAGAATGCTCGACATTGAATACAGTCTCATCTTGGGCACATGGAAATTAAAATACCCTTCTATACTGGGATGGGAAACTGAGCTCACACAAAACAGGCGCACACTTGTGATGTCTAAGGTGAGTCCTGCCAGTGGCTGTATCGACTGGAGTCACTTAAGGCCACTAAGGCCACTTCTAAGCCAACACAAAACTTTTGAACTACATGGAACATATACTTTTCTGGCATTAAAGCCCTTTCCTAGCATGTCCTCTGAGGTGGAGACGTCTGAGCAGTGTTGTTGCTATAACATTCAAAGACCCATAAATTATTATGCTGTAACTGATAATTGAGATGAAGATCCTCTGTTTTTACTAGTTTGTTTAATACACTCAACTGATTTTTATGCCACTTTTGGCTGTGAAAGATGGAAGACACAAGTAGGTGTGTGTCTATTGGATGTAATATCTGGATAAACAACACTTTTTTAGAATTAAAAAGGCTTACCAAACTGGGATCCTAGAGTCATTGGGGTTTTATTTGTTTTGGGGGGTTTTGTGTGATTGTCATTGGCATAACTCCTATAGATTCTCATTCTTGAGTTGTAGGACCAAAATATGACTTGTTTATGGTCAGATCTCATGGTGGAGGCTTTTGGTGAGAGTGGTGAGGAGAGATGAGAGAGAGAAGGATTTTGTTTTATGCTAAAGCTAAGTTTGTTTCTTGGGAACAAGATACTTCTCAAAGTATATTGAGAAGTGGGTAGTTCTGATATAATAGCAGGCACTTGGACACCCTGTCAGTTGTATCTGTAGCACTGTAGTACTAAGAGTATTTGGGTATAGTGCAGGATATTTGAGATTGCCTCATGAGTGTGACTGGGGGGGGACGGAAGCAGAGAATCAAAGGCTGGAAGGTACCTCAGACTGTCTCCTGCCCAACCTCCTGCCCGCAATAGGTCCGCTTTGAGGTCAGGCTTTTCAGGGCTTCATGGCTTGAAACCTCAAAACATCTTTGAGCAACCTGTGCCATTGTCTGACTGCTCTCCTGGGGAAATTTTTTGCCTCGTATCAAGGCTGAACCTCTCCTGTTTAAGTTTTTCCCTGCTGTTTTTTCTCTTCCTGTCCTGCCCTGCTGTTAAGACTCAGTCTCTTGACTTTTCAATGACATCCCCATAGGCACTGGAGGTGCTGTTATGTCCCTGCCTGGAGATGAACAAGCTCATCTCCTCCAGCCTCACCCCCATCATGCCAGTTGCCTCTGCTTAACTCTCTTAAATTTGTTGGTGTCTTTTGTGTATTGCTGGGGGCCCAGACTAGGCAGTGTCTAAATACGGCCCAGAGAAAGATAATCTCTTTCCTCAATCTACTTACTGGCTCTGCTTGTGTTCATGCAACCAAGAGTGCTGTTGTCTGTCTTTGCATCCTGCGGGCTTTTTTTTTTCCTTTCTTTTTCCAGCCAGCTTGCTATTCCTAGGACCCCCAGGACATTTCATAATGTCTATCAGCTATTCTTCCCCTTTCCAATTCTAGTTATCTCAGATTGGTGTTTGAGATACAGAGGCATTAACATTCCCATCAGCAAAAGAAAAAGGAATATACAGTAGCAAAACACTTTTGGTGACATAAGGCTCCAGCCTGTTGTCCCTAGGAAATAAATAAATGTAAGCTTTTGAAGTGAATGACTAGATGCCAACTCAGGATACCACTGGAAAGAAAAGTGGCAACCTGAAATCAACATCATGGTGGTGGCATTCAGAGGAATGTACTTTAAAACATGCTTTAAGCAGCAACAACTAAACTTAAAAATAAATTGCTTGGTTTGGGTTTTGGTTTGTTTTTGTTTTTTTTTTTTTTGTAATCTAATGATCCACATAAACCAAGTATTATAATCATCCTACTCACATTAATGTTTCTGATTTTTTTTCATCACAACTATTCTTTCTTTATAATTGGAATATACATTTAAAAGTGTTTGCAATATACCAGCTTGCAAATACCCATTAGCTTGCAAAACCAAGATTGTGAAGGGAACTACCTTGGGTTTATATTTTACTCTGAAAGTCTGGTGATTTATATTAAATAACCCAACTTTTCCCTGCAGCTTTATCTGCATCTTTATTGAAGACAAACAAAGCAAACCCCCAGCTTTAGATAAAGAGGTGACGTTTAAGGCTTACTCTTGAATTCTTTAAGCCTCCAGCAACTGCTAACCTTTCAGATGCATGTTTTGCTATATGACTAAAAAGATCATAGAATCACAAGAAATTCAAATAGTTGATGTTTATTTAAGGAAAGCTTCATTTATATTTTGGACAGATCTTGCAATAGTCCTGCTGTTGTATGTGATTATAGTAGTACTGTTTCTCTTCCAAGAAAAGCTGTGGTTAGTTTTAGGAGGGGAAGTTGTTGTCTAGTTTAAATTACACTGGATTAAACAATTTGCAATGAATGGGTACGTGGGTGTGTTTTGGACGGAGTAGGAAGCGGCTTTGTGGAAGTGGTGTGGTATGGGATAAAATCCTGCAAGATGAGGATGTGAGCTTGTGGGAAACACAAACTTCATCCTCATACAATCATTCTCAATATAGAACCTGAGAACATGAATGAGTTTCTTCATGTCAAAGAGCAAACTTCAAACTTTGAGTCTAGAAGCTTTCTCATATTTTCAGGGTAAAGCTACTTCTAGGGAGTTAATGTAAGATGGCTAACAAAGTAAAATCTATTTGTCTTTAGATTTATATCAGCTGCATGGCATAAAATCAGGAAAAGCTGAAAAACTGACTACAGAAGAAGAGAAGTACCTAGAGGGTTTCTTAGTGAGAAAATGTGTGTATAGCATGAAGCTGGAACTTTTTCTTAAGCCATAAAAAAACCCACAGCTACAAGTTCACATGGGTGAAACCATGTAAAAGCACAAACTCTGAGCTGTGGCTGGGTGCTGGAGCCAACTGGCTGCTCCCCAGCACCTGCTGGCTCTGGGCATCCTGCTGTCAAGTCTTCAGAATTTTGTATTTCATTCTCTCCAAATCCATAACTGCTGTCAACTTCTCAACTGAATTGTATAATTGTTGTGCCCTTTTTTTCAACAAACTCATAAATATTCATTGACAAGATTATCACTTGTAGATTATAATCTTTTTCTCATGTGTCTTTCTTTCCTACAAGTGGACCTTGAAAGCCTTCCTGGTCTGCAGACATCCAACTTGCTGACAAAGGCCTTTCCTAAAGAAAACAGGAGACTGGAAGTCAAGTCTTTTTCCCTAGATAAAAATAATTATATAGGAACTTTTTGTTTGGGTGGGGTTTTTTCTAAGCACACCTAAAGGAAAATGCTTTTTTTTGTAAATTCTTAATTGTTGATAGAACATGCCATCCTAAGCTAAGGGATGTTCTTCTTGTTCACTTGAGATGCTATTACAACCACACTGGAGGTAAAGTTTCACTTATGAGAAATCTATTACATCTTGAGATAAAAAGAGATTGGCAGAAATTAGGTCTTCTGGCTCTACAGGTTTATGAATATTGAGCTTAGCTGTCAATTGTGGTAAAAATACTTTTTTAATAATTTAAATACTGTTTTCTTCACAGAAAATCTTTAAGAACTCCTCTAGAGGATCACTTATGGAGATATATAGAAACAGAAAATGCTGCCCTCCAGTCCTACTTGTTTAAAGATGACTGCAAATTCCCACCTGATTCAGCTTCTCAGTTTGTCCTGGATGTAAATAGCTTAATGCCATCTGTATGTGTGTGTTCACAGAAGTGAACTGTTGCAAGAACCACAGAGAATAATGTTGATTTCTATCCCTGCACTTAGCAGATTACAACATTTAGAAAGGCTGTCTTCCATGTACAAAAAAACCCAACTTTTTACGTTATGAACCAAAACAGCAGCATAGATTCCCTGTACTTTTATTTGAGCTTGAAGTCTTTCCTTTAGATCTTAAAACCCTCTTGTTAATAGAGTCAGATGGGATTTGATTGCTTTGTGCCCCTGTGGAGGAACCTGCTTTGGAGGCCATGGGCTTCCTATGGACCCTTCTGTTAGCTGGGTCTGTACTCTAGGGAACTGGCTGTTGAACTTGCAGGGTGAACTCTTTCTTTCCATGCTGAAGGGCTTTGATATGGACTTCCATGGAATCAGGTCTTCATCTGTAAAGTTCCATTATGTAGCCTTCCCCACACACATTTTAATTAAAAGGTAGAGAGCAAGGAAAATTTATTCTTGTAATTTCAAGTGTGGGCTTTTGAAGAGATCCAAAATAGGCACTTTTAAGTACTTGTCATGCCTGTTGTGTCAGCTAGGTTTTCTTTAATTTTTTTTTTCCAATCAACTACCTGCCTTTCAGTTTAGCTTTTTGATAGAAAACAAGAGTCTCTGAACAGTTACAGTGATGCTCTAATTTTTAATGAGCATTGTAAACAGATTTTTAATTTATAATTGGCTGGAGCTCATAACTATTCTTGAAATGATATACCTTGAAGCTCCTACCACACCATGCTTGTATGAGCCATTTCTGGAGTCGGGGCAAGTGAAATTTTTCTTCACTTTAAAGCAGTAATAACGTAGCAGCATAATTTTCAGCAAGGACCCTGGTCAAAGTAATAAGGAGCTGGTCTCAGAGGCTGAGACTAGCATGTACTTTTAGAAGGGGTTGATTTGACAGCTTCTGGCACTTCTGGTGTGTTCCTTACACTGATGGCCTTATGGGTCAAATTTTGTGGTGGAGCTTCCTTTGTTCAAGTTGATGTTAAAATACTGAGACTCAGCTGTGAGAATATTTCACAAACTATATATTTTAAACAGCAAATTATTAGACTGGAGAAGGGGTGCAGGTTACATCCCCTCCAGTTTTTGCCTATCTCCTGTGCTCGCTGCCATACAAGACCTATCAAAAGCTGTAGCAGGAAGTGTTTGGAGCCTGCCTCTTCTGTTCATTAATGAACCAGAGTTACCATCTCTCTGCCCTTGCAAGCAGGTGTCACTGCAGCCAGCACCAATTACAGCTGTATTCAGGGGACAGCAACATGATTCAGCCAGTCAAAAACAATATAAATGAAGGAAGCTTTCACAGTTCAGGGATTATATATTTTTAGCAAGCTGTATGTGATATAATCCAACAAGATAACTGTATTTTCTGAACTGAAATGCTTGTTCTGTTCCTGTCAGCAGGCAATAGCACAATATAAAACTTGCAAGTTACAAAGAGGAAAGAATATGAGAACATGGTAGGGCAAGGAGATTTTTATCCCATCATTACTGATAGGTCCTGCAGAAGAAAATAGGTTGAAGTTCTCTAGATTTCTAAATTTGTGACAAAAGAGGTCAGATTTCGTAAGGCCTTCAGTACTTTTTAGCACATGCAGTGCTAAGGAGAAATGGGCTCTTAAATTATTTCCTAATAGCATAACTTTCATTTGGGCCTTTGTGTGTGGTTTTGTACCAGTGCAAAGCTTGAAACCGTGATCTTGTTCCCTTTAAATGTTGGATTAAGTTGTCATGATAGCAGACCTATGTAGCAGTGTCCTGTTTTCTGGCAGCAAGCAAAATGTTTTACTGCCTATTATAAGACACGAAGTACAGTAATTTGAGATATCTGCATCTTTTAGTCAAATATCACTTGTATATGAATACTTAGTGGTGACTGGGGAGACTATACAGTACACAGGCAGGCTTATATTTATGAAGTTTCTTTGTGAATTCTTCTTGTTGTCCTCTACTGGAACTATCTGGTCATCATGAGCATTAACCATAGGACACAAGATTACACTAGCAATGGTCAGCCTGGTCAACTGTATTTTAGGAACTCTGAATTCAACAAGTGTTTGGGCAACATTTCCAGGCAAATGGTGTGATTCTTGGGGCATCCTGCACAGGACCAGGAGTCGGACCTGATGATCCATGTTGGTCTCTTCCAACTCTGTATTTTATTTTATTATATTATTCTATGGTATGTATTATGCAAATTATGGTGAAGAGAGGACTTCTAACAGCAGTGAACTGAGTATCTCTTGAAGCTGCTGCTTGGGAATTGCTGTGAACCAGACAGGTGTTTGAAGAACACAAGCGTTTGAAAACATCTAGATACTTCTTCAAGCTTTCTCACTTACTTCTATACTTTCATTCCATTTCTCTGAAAAAGAGACATGAGTAGCATAGTCTGGTCAAAGTATGTGCTCAGGCTGAAGTATGAACACCGTATGATTTTTCATTTTGTTTTTATTGACATGAGATTTTTTTTCTTAATATATTTACCTTATATTTCCATAGATGTTTGTTTCAAGAGCAATTTTTTAAAAACTGAAGTGTCGTTTTTTTTCCTGTCTCAAAAAGTCTCAATTCTATTTCTACAGCACTAATATCACCTGTGAAGAAGCGGTCATCAGTGATCAATATATTACAGCTCTAGCAGCACAAACCAAACCATCACCATGAAACACTTCCTGAGGTAACTGCTCTGTATTTTCTTAGAAGTGTTCAACTGTCCTAATTACTTTTAGGCTGCAGTGAGCTAAGTGGTTTAGCTGTTACAAGAATTACAGAAGGTGCAAACTAGTTTATACTAGACTGCTTTCTGTTCACCTGGATTTCACTATTTAATTAAAGCTATTTTAATTTAAATTTTCTTTTGCAGTTCTTTATAGAAGCAAAGAATGTGGAATCCGTCTTGTGGGATTGGAGCAGTGATGTATTAAATCAATAGTGTCAAGGGGAAAAGAGAAGAAATAGTAACATAAGACAGTACTTGAAAAATATTGGGTTTTTTCCTTCCTGCTCTTGTCTACTGTCTGGATTTTTGGAGTGCTGCTTGTGAAAGCAGAGATGCTTGCTGAAGATGTGCATGTGTTTTTGAAGCTGATCATGCTCAGTTTTCAGAAAAATGTCAATTGCTTGCTCCTACATATGACTTGCCATTGTTCCTCTATAAATCAATTATAGAACGGGGCACTTGCAGGCAACATATGTAGGTACAGAAAGCCTGTGTTGCATTTGTTCTGTAGTCAGTGGAGGGAGTTGAGCACTTCTCATAAAACTAATACAGGTCAAGAGCTCAATTTGTGTATAAACCAAAGATATCATATTCTCTCTGTATGGGAGGAACCTTTTCAAGAGGACTAAAACATATGTTTCTGTATAAAGCATCTGTCACTATATTTTTCTCCATTTTTAAACTGTTTATAGCAAAGAATCTTACACTAGATGGATATCAGCATCGTTACGTCTAGGCTGAATATTGTAAGGATTTTGCTGCCAAGACAGATATAGCTTAAACATTTCCGTGGAGTGTTTGGGCCAACTTCCTCTTGAACATTGAACCAGATCTGCCAAAGGGCCCTCTGAACAGGACATAGGCAGATCAAAAGTATAAAGCAAATATTTGTTTGCTAACATCCACAAAACACAGCCAAGGTTGAACTGAGCCTTAATTTAAACATTAGTGTGCTCACCACCTGATAGGCACCAGCCAGGAGGAAAAGAATTGACCCTTGCAGCTCTGTGGCCCAGGTCCTGGGTGGCCCCAAGTCTTCCACCAATTGTACCATTTTTACTGGTCCAGTGACCTGAAAGTTCTCAACTAGCCTGACTAACATCCCTGTGCTGCTTTTTCCCTTTGAAATGTTGTGACACCTTATGTCAGATCCTTTGTTCTGGAATCCTGCTAATTATTTCCTTCTCAACAGTCCAACCTCTATAATTTTTACCTTTTTTCTCTATACAAACTTGTTCGGCAGCCTGACCCAAGGTCACTAATTGATGCCATATGGTATTTGGTGTGTGAGTCCTTCATAAAGTAGACTCTGCCATCCTGTGAGAGAGGTGGGAGCCTCTAGTTGGGATCACAGAGAGTGTTACACTTGGCCTCTTAATACCCTTGGTCTGGTATTTTCTGAACATAAAGTAATTTTGCTCCCTCCTGATGGAGAAGCTGAGCTGTTGACAACTTTTAAGCTGCCAGCTGTTAAACTACCTGTTCTGCTCACCTTTGCTCTCCTGGCCCCTTGATGATTTTTCCATGTTGGAGAAAAAGTTCTGGTTTGAATATATAGGTTCCTGAGGCTGTCATGGAGAAACTACCTTCCACTTCTCTTCATGTTATTCCTGAAGTTAGTGAATCCTAAAATATTTGCAAAGTCTTGGTGGTGCTAGGTTCTCTTAAATAGTCAAGGTAGATCTTCTGAAAAACAGTTGCCTATCTGAACAGGACAGTCTAGGAGTTTGTTATGGAAAGACCAGTATTCCAAATGCTGAACAGAAAGTTGGATTAAGGTGGGGGGGGAGTAGAGTACAGAGCACCCTAAATATGAACACAGTGTTGAAAAGGGAAAGCTATTTCTATTTACTTATAAGCATCTGGATTTTTTTATATTATGTTAATCCTTTGACATGAACTGATAAGAGTGCTATCCTCCTCCCTATATTTTGTAAATATAGAAGAAAACCAGAGAGATTAAGAAAAAAAAATCCTCCAGGAAAGCACTTACTGGAGATAATCAGTTCTGCTCTATGTGTTGCAACTTGCAGTTGCAGGTTTGTGTGATGGGGAATAAAGCAGTGAAGTGTGGAACTGCAGGGACATACATGTGCAAGACAAGGATATTAAGCCTTCCAGCTTGGAAATCAGTTGGAAAATAAGTTAATATATATTGTGTCCCCATGTTTGTCTGTTACCAATACCAGCACCAGCTGGGAACTTAGATCATCCTTAACTGTCTGTGAAGATCAAATGCAGGGCTGAAATGTGGAATTCTGATGGCAGGGACTGCTCAGTGCCACAGTTTTCCCTGTTGTACAATGTGGAACAGACACCAGAATAGCTGATGATGATGGCATAGATTATCTCTGTATTTAAAACCAGTGACTTAAGTCTGTGCAAACTGCAAGTCATTTTGTTGATTGCAACATGGAAAATGCCATAAAACCAAATGCCAGGTGTCAAGAGGAATAGGGCTTTCATCTCTGAAGTTATGATAACCTTGACTTCACTTTCTAAATAGTGACAATACTTTACCTATAGCAACTTCATGCAGCAGATATTCACCTGGAGACCCAAAGAGGACTTTGAAGAGTGGATTTCAAATGCAGCTTGTTGCAAGTGTTTTGTGAGGTTGAAAGACAGCTTTGGAAATTGTCAAGTCCTATCCCGTTGCTCAGAGCAGGGTCAGCTATAGCAGGTTGCTCAGGGCTGCATCCAGACACATTTTGAACACCTCTAAGGATGGAGATGCTGCAGGCTCCCTGAAAAACCTGTTCTATTTCTTTAGAATCATAGAATTCCTTAGGGTGGAAAAGACTTTTAAGATCACTCAATCCAAGCATTAACTCAGCAAGTCAACTGTACCACTAAACTGTGTCACCTGAATTCCACATCTGTGCTTCCTTTAGCTATCTTCCTGGGATGGTGATTTCACCACCTGGGCAGCCTGTTCCAATGTTTGACAATTATTATTGTGAAGAAATTTTAAATTACTTTCAATCTAAACCTTCCCTGGCACAAAATGAAGCTGTTTTCTCTTGTGTTGGGAGAAGAGAATGACCCTGACCTGGCTGCACCCTCCTTTCAGGCATTTGTAGAGAGCAATGGATTTTCCCCCTGAGCCTCCTTTTCTCCAGGCCAGGCACCCCCAGCACCCTCAGCTGCTCCTCACAGACCCTTGTGCTCCAGGGCCTTCCCCAGCTCCACTGCCCTTCTCTGGACATGCTCCAGCTCCTCAATGTCCTTCTTGCAGGGAGGGCCCAGAACTGACCACAGTATTGGAGGTGTGGCCTCAGCAGTGCCCAGCACAGGGGGACAGTCACTGCCCTGGTCCTGCTGGCCACACCACTGCTGACCCAGGCCAGGATGCCATCAGCTTTCTTGGCCACCTGGGCACACTCTGCATCACGTTCAGCTGCTGTCAATCAGCACCCCCAGCTCCTTTTCTGCTGGGCAGCTTTCCAGGCACTGCCCCCAGCCTGTAGCGCTGCCTTGGGTTGTTGTGGCCCCAGGGCAGGACCCAGAACTTGACCTTGATGAACCTCATTTAACTGGCCCTCACCCTTTGATCCAGCCTGTCCAGATCCCTCTGCAGGGCCTTCCTACCAATCCCACACAACTTGGCTGGAGAGAGTTTGTCTATTAAACACTCCAGTAGTTGGAGTAACCCTAAATTCCTAAATTTAGACTCTTATGCTCGTATTTCCAATTCAAGGCTATGTCCTAATGAAAATAGTCGGTCTTTTCTTTTTCAGCTTGCTCTGATATCAATTATTAATGACGTCTGAAATATTACTTATGAAAAAATAAAACTGTTTCTCAGTTAAATACTTAATCTTTCAGGGCTTTCTCTTTTTGTTGTAAAGGGGTTGTGAGAAGTCTGTCAGGAGCACTTCTATTTTGACTGTAATGTATCTTAAGCATCTGAAATAATAACAACTTGGAGAAACAACTGTAGTAGACACTTAGGTTTTTTTCAGTAAATTGTAGAAATCTGACATCTTCTCTTGCTCTACCACAAAGCAATCTGTAAGCTCTAGCAGATTTTAAGTGTACTGGAGTCATCAGATAAAATGAAAATCAAATCAGCAAACAGCAAGAGCAGTAAATGTGCGGAAGCTGCTGATAAAAACTATTCTTTTGACTTCTCTAGTTGCCACAGTGATTTGCTCCCATGTCTAAATGGGGAGATAAGGCGGATTTCAGTTGTCAAGTCTGCAAAGGCACAGAATGAAAGCAACTTCTTGCATTTTTAAGGAGGTAATAGCAGGTCTGCCTGTGGCAGAAATGGTGATTGGTACTTCATTTCTTGCTTGACCTTGTATTCACACGGTAAATTATGCATATAAACTGAAGATAGTCAAGTTAATGAGCTCTTAACAGGGTTGTATCACTTGCTTACTCACCCATTTAGACAGCTTATCAACCAGGCCTAGTGTGTCCTGGACTTCTCAAACCATAATTAGAATTCCCAGAAAGGAAATACTGATATGTAATGCACTCTTTTCTGAAATGATTATGTCCTTCAGGAAAAATAGTTGTGTAAAAATCTTCAGTATTCATAGGACCTAAAACATGACACACAGGAAAGAAAATGATGTGCAAGTATGCTCAGCAACTTTTATTTCATCCTTTTAAACTAGTGGGTTGGGGGGGGGGGGGAGTCTGTGTTTTTTGGTTTGGTTTAGGGTTGGGTTTTGTGTTTGTTTTGTGTTTGTGCTTTCTTTTCATAGGGCTGGGCATTTTGGGTTGGTTTTGGTTTTTGGTTTTTTGTAGTGCTTGATTTTGTTGGGGTTTTTTTTGTTTGTTTGTTTCAGGGGTTTTCTTGCTTTCCTCCCAGTTTTAGGTCCAGTAATTAGCGTTCAGTATCTAGACGAAGTTTCAATTTACCCAGAGTACCTATGTTTGTGACTAGCTCTGAAAATACTAAGGTTCTGAAATTACTGAGGGAGGAAATAAGAACCTTCTATTGTATTAGATTCAGAAATGTTATACAGCAATTAATATCTACTTCCCTTCGGGAAGTACTTCATGTTGCATTACATATATATCTTGCTATTTAGATGAACAGATTACAAAGGAAAGAGCTTCACAGAAATATTAGGCAGCTTTGGAAAGTTTTGCACAATTTTGCTTCTGACAGTTTATCATGGAGAAGACTTAGCTTATCTCCTAGAGCCTTTAAACAAAAAGCCAGATTTCATTAAAATGTGATGTCATATTGTCATTGGAGAGAGATGTAAATTCTAATAGCCACCGTGTTTGCCATTTTAATCACACTGTCCCAGCATCAGCTGGGCTAGTCGAGGGCATACCTGGAGACCCCTTGTTGAAAACCACTTACATCTTTCCCTCTGCAGTGTTGGGGTGTGAAAACATTCTCAGTGCTCTCTGCTGGTTGCTGCCATGTGCTTTCTTTCCCAAGGCAGAGCAGCACATGCTGTGGAAAATAGAAGCACTGTTTTTGGTGCAGCAGTACTCTTACTTTGTGCTGGCTTTGGCTCTAAATTTCTCCCTGTCTAGCAAGGATATGAGCAATTGTAGAAACCCCTTTCTTTGTCTCCTTCATCATGGAAGACGCCTCTCCAGAATCTCTTGAGCTCCATTATTGCTGATAGAGATTGGTTGCTTGATTGATTTTGTCATGCAGCATGCTTGGCAAGGGAACTGAATGTTGATTTGATATCTTCTTATGCAGTTTTTTTCTTTGTTTTACTTGAATAAATGTTCATATTAACTGGTTTTATGCGTGTATAAACACAAATATGCAGGTCTATACCGCTTCTTGGAATACAGGAGGGGAAAGGAACTTGGATTGAAATAGGAAAGAGTAGAGTGTGAGTCCCTGAGGAACACTTTCATTTCTGTAATACTTTTGTTCTTAGACCTCACCTCAGGATCTGAAATAATGCTGTACATGACTAAATTATTTTCCATACTAAGAAACCTGCAAAGGCAAGCAGGTGGGGAAAAATCCACAAAACAAACAAAGAAGAATAACAAACTAAAGAAAAAAAAAAAAAAAAAACAAAGAACAAAACACAGAGGAGACTGAGTGGAGAGGAAGTTTGGAATTTAACTCTAAAGCAAACCAGAAATAAATGCCACTGTGCCGTATTCAAAGCACGTGGCTGTGCTTATGGGGGGTTCCTGTTCATGATATGCTGTGTTTTGTTTTACAGTGCATAGGGACTAACACAAAACTTGCCTTGCATAATCACTAGTGTGCTTTTATTACAGGATTTCTGCAAGCAAGAATTCCCTTTTGTAAACAGCATGTGATACTTTTTATGTCTTTCATGTTACAAATGGAAGGTTTCAACTATTGTAAGCTTGAGATTGATGAGTGGTAGAGAACTGAAGGTACCAACAAAGACTTTCTTCTATAAGCTACCTAGTCAAAATTAGTGTGTGTTTGGTTTATTAGTAATAGCTGCTAAGCATATTTTAGCGAATCACAGTGGTAGTGTTTGTGTGCTGTAGTGTCATCTTTTTAGTAGATACATTTTTATTAATCTCTCTATGGAAACCACAGCCAAAGTAGAACATGAGTGGAGAAAGTGGTTGCAATTATATGGTCACAGCTCTATCCCATTTGGAGTTTTTCCTTCAATTTGCAGATCTGCCATTGAGCCTAAGGCAAAAAATACGTAATTCAAATGCACCTGATACCTTACCTCCTCTAAGTCCCCAAAACTTATCCACAATATAGTACTGAAAACATTTTTTAATGAAATGGATTGTCGTGTTTCAGTATTGGAGGCAACTAAGTATAAGCATGAACTTTCTTAAAGGACATGTGGTTTTTACAGGAGCTATCTTGCTCTTTAGAAGGAAATTTTACATGGACTGTTAACATGAAGTTAAATAAGTCTCTCCTCTTGTTTTCCATATAAATGAGTTCTCTTTATTTTTTTGCTTTAAAAGAAGCCTAACATTTGGAAACAAAGCAAACAAACCAACAAAAAAAAAAGCCATACTAACTTTTACTACAAATGTGTGATGAAAACTCAGGACTTTGTTTTACCATGTTCTATCTTCCAGTTTGGTGTTATTTTGTGCTTTTAGCCTGACTACAGAGCTGAGTTTTGCTGATGAAACTAAGGAATGGCTATAGGTTATATTTGAATTCCTGGTGTGGTGGAAGGTGTTCCTGACCATGATGGGGGGTTTGGAACAAGATTATCTTTAAGATCCCTTTCAGCCCAAATCATTCTGTGTTGATTCTGTTATTCTACTTCCGACTGCTGCAAACTAAAAGAATGGCTACTTGTCTGATGATGGCCTTGGCTCCTGGTAGCTGTTTTTAATACTGAAGGTAATAACCTGATGTGAAGCACAAATCAACTCCTCACAGTAGTGTGTTCTGGCATGTCTTCAGTCAGGGAGGAGGGAGTACCCAAATACTTTGATGTCAGTACCTGAAACTTCTCACTTGTCTAAAACTTGGTTCCATCATGGCATCATGGGACTGATTCCTCATTCTTTAGGTGTCAATTTGTATCTAAAATAGAGGCTTCCAGTTGAATAAAACTGAGGAGGTTTGCCTGTGTGCAAGCATTTGGGAGCACTAAGTGAATTAACTAAAAGTCTGAAGATAAAGTGGATGCTTTTAGAGCATTTTAAATACTTGTGTGGGTACTTTCCATTTAGGCATAAAATGTCTTTAGTTCCCGTAGCTTAATTCCCCCTTCAAAAATGATTAAGCTGAAGCCAAAAGCAGATTAAACTCCTGTGTGGACCTTAACACACGTTAATTCATCTTCCCTTCCTTGAACATCCTTCCACACCACGCCCTTCAGGAAGTTTTTGGGAAGCAATGGGGCTCTTCAAGCTTTACATACATACATATACATGTTTATAACTGATTTGAGTATCTTGAATTCAGTGTTTTGAAATAATCACTGCAGTCTATTCAAAAGGATAATAGAGTCTCCTAAGAAATAAGTGTCCTTTGAAAGAATCAACAGCAAAAAATAACGGGCTAATGATGAATGTTCATGCACATAGTCTTAGAACATAATGAACCAAATTATTTGTGAATATTTATTGGCAAGATAGCATATCAAAGTTCTGTTAATGTTTTCCTAGAATATAACCACAGAATATGATCACAGAGAGGTTGAGATTGGAAGACACCTGTAGACATCATCTAGTCCATCCCCCTGTTCTAGCAAAACCACCTGTAGCCAAGGACCATGCCCAAATGGCAATGTTCCTGCTGCTAGTTCTTTGGAATTTTTCTTTTATGAGATGTGTTTCTGAACCCAGGGATTGTGGGTGGATCCATGTGTACCCCAGAAGGCTGACAGATAGTTGGGTAATGTGGCAGGATCTGTGCCATCATAGCCATAGAAACAAGAAAGATAAATTCTTTGTAAATAAGTTGTTTCCTATTAAAATATGGGTTTGGGGTGTGTTATGTAATTGTAGTAGCAATATGTGGGCTTTGTTAGCAGCTGTATTGCTAACCAAGTTTAAAATAGAGTGTTTCTAATTCAAATTTCAAAGGCTCTGTATGCAGCCTTTTTCAGGCTTTTGTAGGATCGCAGTTGAGCCTGGGAGGGATCTTACCAGTTCTCCAGTTCAACCTCCCTCTCACGGCAGAATCGAGGCCACTGGGAAACTGGGTTTCTCAGGGCTTCTTCCAGCCAAGGATCAAAAAACTGAGGAAGGAGACTGCACAGCCTCTCTGGGTAACCTGTGCCACTACCTGAGTGTCCTCGAAGGGGGAAACTTCTCCTTGCAAGGCTGATTCCCTGTGTTTCAGCTTAGGGCTATTGTGTCTTGTCTGCTGGCCCTGCAGAACAGTCAAGAGCCCAGCTCTGTTTCCCTCAAGATCTTCCCACAAGCACCGGGGGCTGCTGTTAGATCCCCCTGAATCTTCACTTTAGGTGGAACAAGCCCAGCTCTCCCAGCCTCTCTTCACAGAGTTTGTGCTCCAACCCTACCATCTTCACTGAAATACATCCAGTTTGTCAAAGTCTGTCTTCTGTTGCTGGGGCTCAAAACTAGTTGCAGTATCTGCGTAAGGGCTTTCTTGGCTTACTGTCAGTTCTGTACTTTGAGGAATTGTGCAGCATCAGTGCTATGTAACAGCTGGTCTTGGGAAGAATTGGCAATCCTCAGGACAGGTTTTAAAAACCTTTTCTTCTAAAAGGGGAGAAGCTTTGATTCCCTTATTTTCCTTCTCAGGGATGTGACATGAATGCTGTCAGGATGTCAACTTTGTCAGGATAACCAAGCACTCTGCTTGGAGCAGATGGTTGTTGAGGCAAAACTAAGTCAGAATGTAATGTCTTCCTGGATTCTCAGCATCCATTATATCAGGGTGAGCTGTACTCTCTTCCCATGTAGTCCTGCTTCCCTAAAGGGGAATTGCTGGTAGGAATTCCTGGTAGGAATTCTACAGCCTTTCATGTTAAAAGGACAAAGAGTTTTCCACAAGTACTCTTTTAAAACTCTGGAGTTTACTTATTCTGTGCTCCTAGTTGTGGTGCTTTGTGTCTGGGTTGTTTTGTTGACTAATACTAAAAAGAGGGATTTAATATTTACCAACATAAATGTTTGCAGCGTGATTGCTGCTTTTGCTCAAAAGTTGCCCTTAGGCAATGGAAATTTGGGGTGAGGAGGTACTTTCTATTTGGGTGGTGAACATGTTGAAACAAACTCTGCTCCAGACTCTTACTTTCAGGCTTCTTCTTTTGCCAGGATGTTTGTCCAGGTATGCCTGTACTTCTACTGCAAGTGTTTGTGGCGCTGTCTGAAATTCGTGGTCAGGAAACTGACAGGTCAATGTGAATTGCAAAGAATCTGTTACAACACCAAACCTGGAGCTGCCAGAACAATGAAAATAGGTAACTGCAAAATACTTAGTACTGCATGCCTTTGAATCTTTCTGCATGTGCTGAAAATAGTATGACATTGTTATTAGAAATAGATTACTAAATTGATCCAATGTAAACATGCTTGATTGACATGATGCTTTTGAATACTGTTCCCTTACAGAGGCATCCCTGAAAGGTTCAAAAAGTAAGGTGAGTGAAATATTTAATTATTCACCTTTTCTGTTATGTCCTGTGCGGTTGGTTTGTTCCATCTGCTGTTTGCACACCCCAAGAAATCAGTTTGATATGACCTTACATTTTCCACTGAAGAGGGTCTTGTGTCTGCAATAGTAGTTGATCTTTTAAAGTTGGGTAAAGTGTCCTGTGTTCTAGGACAGGCCCACTGTGGCGATGATGGAATCAAGAGAACAACTTGCCATGGTGGAGATGATGAGAGTGAAGTGTTGTAATTTGGGGGTTCTTGGCTTGTTTCCCCCTCCTGGATTAGAATATCCATAATCTGCAGTCAGTCACTTGCAAATTTAGATAAAAGAAGTCAGGTTTTTTTTGTCTAGAAAACAACTTTTCCAACTTTGTTCCCTTTTCTCCTTTTAAATAAAGTGATGGAGAAAAGCCTCTTTCACTTCATCCTTTTACTGTACCAGTAGTTGTGCTAAGCTAAATTCTTCCCTAAGGCATTTGTGTATATGTTAAAAAACATCCTTCAGCCTTCAAATTCTCTGTCACAAGAATCAACAATGTTGAAAAGCTTACCTCAGCATTAGCAAAAGCAGTGTCATGTAGCTCTTAGTTCAGCATAGTACTTCCAAATGTATTTCTAGCACAAACAGAATGGCAGAATCTTATTTGAAAGCTTGCATTTAAGCAATTGTGCAGTCTTGAGACAAAGCACAAGAAATTTCAGCCTCTTAACTTCAGAGATGGCATGTTGGTTTTGGAATACTGAACCCTCGGGGGCATTTCTACAAATAACAATTATGTGAGAAAGAAAGGAAAGAATGTTTTGCTGTGTTACTGCAACATGTTGGGTGAGGAAATGTCAAATGAAGGCTAGAAATTCTATTGTAATTAGGTGGATGGTCTGAAGCTGCTTCTTGATCTGCACTGAGGCTTTTGATCATCTTCGCTGACAACTGCCACAGAAATGCAATAAACTGACTAGACAGGCAAAGGGACTCAAGTTCTTACAAGGCAAATGCTCTGAAACCAGTCAGTAGGGCTGAATAACTTGGGAAGATAAGTGCATGTGTTTACTTGCATCTTCTGGGCTCTTAATGCAGAAACTTTCAGGTATCAAATTTACCATGATAAACTTCTGTTGAGTAATAGCTTCTGTAGGAATTAATATGTGTTTGAAACCTCTTTCTAGCGGCTGCAAACATCAGTAAATGTCCACCCTGATGCTATTGAAAAAACTATAGATGACATCATGGAGCTGAAAAGGATTAATCCAGATATAAATCCACAGTAAGTTCATCGTTTCCTTACAGAGCAAGTGGGAATTACTGATTTCCTCAGTACCTGGGTCCATGGAGAAGTGCTTCTCCATAGTTATTGTGGCTTATTTGAAGATGTTCTTTCAGCATAAAATTCTAATTGAAACTCTTCTGTCAAAAATTATTTGAAAATGAATGAGATTTTATGGTGATTTAACAGGTGAATCCTGAGTCTTTTATCTGTCTTAGTGTATTGTCAATGCATGGATTTATATGGGGGAGGTCACTTCCTCACCCACAAATCAGGCGTTATATACTGGTTTGCATTTTAAAACTGCCTTCAATTATCCAAACAGATGTTTTCATTACATAACTTATATTTATTATTACAAGTAGAGATTGACAACCAACCATTAAATTTACAAGTGTGTGTTTCAAGAGTAGGTGATGATAACACTTTTTTGGTTGTCTTACCTTTCAGTTCCTAGCTTAAGGCACAAGATGTCTAGGTCAGGAATCAGTAGGAGGAAAGCTGAGACCCATATTATCTAGGTGATAAGTCTGAGGTTCCCTCCTCTTCCCAAGCTTGAAGTTGGTATGCATAATTAAAAATGGGACTCCGTTAATTGATAGCTGCTTTTCTTTAATTGGTCTGCAGCATCAACAGGTAAGGTGGTCCCAGGGTCTTGCTGCAACAACAAAACCCAAAAGCTAAGTTGAAAAACAAAAATATTTTGTCTTAACACAGGAATCTCCCTCCCAGCCTACCCCCCAGTAAAAAAGTTAGTCTTAAAATGAGGCTTCGCTGATCATAAAGGAAATAGAATACACTGCATCTTGCTAAGTTGAGAGACAGCTCTTGTAATGGTGACCACAGCCCCAAGAATTGAAAAAATGGTGACCCAGAAAGAAAGAAAATAAGAGTAACAGAACAAAGAGAACCTCTCATTCTCATAGGTGAGAAGCCCTGTGAATTTCTTCTGGAAGTGAGCACAGAGCTTTTCCAGGGGTGTCTTGACCCTGCCCACACACTCTTCAAAGGAAGGGTGACCAAAGGCCAGCTGCTTCAAGTGAATGTGAGGCCTTTCTGAGAGTCTGCCATCTGAGGAGGGCATCACAGCACTGGCAAAATTAGTGAAGGTGACACATGAGGAAAAACTTCAGGATATAAATGTCCACAGAGCATGGCCTGTGGACATCAGTAACTGCAATGTTTAGCAATCAGGCTGATCCAAGTACTCCCTTCTCAGTATTGGACTCTTGTGTAACTAGGTGGAATGATTTCAGGAGAAAAGAAGAAATCAATTATTATTTTGTATAACATCAGAGATCCCCCTCTGATTCCCCTCACGGCATGCCTTTGGCCTCTGAAGAAATGTTGTCCTTCAGAATAGTGAGAGAGCAGATGTGCAAATGACTTCTCCTAGCTTGAAAATGGCTGTGAACATTAGGTTATATTTTTAGTGATCTGGTCTTTCTAGTACATGAAGAGACCCTACAAGAGAGTTGGAGAGCATGTAGTGACAGGACAAGAGGGAATGGATTAAAATTGAAAGAGAGTAGTTTTAGATTAGATGTTAGGAAGAAATTCTTTATGGTGAGGGTGGTGAGGCACTGGAACAGACTGCCCAGAGAAGTTGTGGATGACCTGTCCTCCAAGGCAACATTGGATGGGGCTCTGAACAGCCTGATCTAGTGGATGGACGGTGTCCCTGCCCATGGCATTGGGATTAGGACTAGATGAACTTTAAGGTCCCTTCCAACCCAAACCATTCTGTGATTCTGTGATAATATTTTTTTAATACCACACAGAGGAAAAGAATCCCAAAACAACCCAAACAAAAAGTCACCTGAATTATCTTTTTTTTTTAAATCTAGTTGGTGTTCATATGCTTAGCACAGGACAAATGTTCAACTCTTTTTAGACTAGAATGTTTGCATTCAATATTTCACTGCATTTGAGTCTCTCATCCCCTTCCCCCCTTGCCCTCCCTCCCATTAGGTAAAATAACTTCTTAAAACAGTGAGGAATGGGGGCCTGAAATGTGCAAGATTATGCCATATGCATAGATACATGCTCTGTCACTAAATTGGTCCTTACATTAAATTAATCCTATTTCTGCTGAACTTTAGACATCTGCACTGAAGTTTTACATGTAGTCATTTATTTTATGTTGACATTTTCAGGAGAAATTTGAGCAAAAGCAGGTCAGCTGTTTCTTTAGACATGATTAAGGAAAATCCAATGCCTTGCCTTCTCTTGAACATAAAAACCCTCTATTCAAACCATCTTGTTTAGAAGCTCTGGCTGTGTGTTGAATAGGAGAGACTCGAAATTTTCTGGGGTAAGGACAAGGGGACATATGTCATACCGTATGTGTTTCTGTAAATCTCTGTGCAGTCATTTTTGTTAATGTGGCATCACTGCAGAGCTGAACTAACATCTCAGGGGTGCTTGCACTGGCAGTTCTTGGGGACTGTGATCTAAAGAGGAGGCTGTGTTCTGTGGGCTGCTGTGATCTAAAGAGGAGAAGGCCTCCCACAGCAATTTTCCTTTATCAGTGCCTCTCAGATAAGCGTGTGCATTTAGCACTAGGAGCAAGTAGGATGAATAACCCGGTGGGGTTGTGTGCAGTCTACACTAACTCTGGAAGCAGACATAGAATCACAGAAAGGCTTGGGCTGGGAGAGAATTTAACAATCATCAAGTTCCCCTGCTCCAGTTTTGGACATGCCTCCATCTGGTGGAGCACCTGGAGCGGAGGACAGTGTGAGTCCAAGCCCAGGCACATTGCTCCTGTGCTCTGAGAACAGCCACAGGCAGCATCAGGATGACAAGGAGGAGGTGTGGGACATCAGCACTTCACCCATATCCTGTGTTTGGCAAGAACAACAAAACATTGATGAAAAGGAAAGAGGGGAATCTAATTCGACCCCTGTCCCATCACCCAAATAACATTGCATGAAACTTTTGACTGCCTTTGCATAAAGTGCAAAAATGGTTTACTTTTAATGTGTTGTGCACCATGGATGTTAAAAACATGGTGTTTTTTTTAATATAAAATTGCTCTGCTTTACCACAGCCTGTGTTCTGCTGCTCTAACCTATTCTGAGGCTATAAAGAAATTAAAAACATTATGGCTGTGATTTAGTGATACTCTACAGCAATTCATACTCTGTCAGGCTTTTCAGCTTTCTTTGAAATGCAGCCTTTCTGTAAAAATTGGAGGCTGTAGCTAGTGAAGGATATTAAAGCAAAAAACCAGCAAAGGATGGAAAATACTGTGGAGGGTTTTCTATCTGAAAGGGTTATAGACTCAAATGGGATAAAATTGCAGCATGAGAAATGGACTAATGCTGACATCTCTGATTCTGTAGATTAATCATGTAATCATTTAGGTTAGAAAAGGTTTAAAATTCCGAAGTCCAACAGTTAACACAGCACTGCCAAATCCACCACTAATCCATTTCCCTAAGTGCCACATGTACTCATGATACCTCCAAGGATGGTGACTCTACTACTTTCCTGCAGCCTGTTTCAGGGCTCGACAACAATTTTGGTGAAGGAAATTCTCCCTTATATCCAACTTAAACTTTTTCTGCAACTTGAGGTTATTTCCTCTTGTTCTGTCACTTGTCGCCTGGCAGAAGAGGCTGACCCCACCTGGCTCCACCCTCCTTCCAGGCAGTTGTGGAGAGGGATGAGGTCCCCACTGAGCCTCCTTTTCTCCAGGCCAAGCACCCCCAGCACCCTCAGCTGCTCCTCACAGGACTTGTGCCCCAGAGCCTTCCCCAGCTCCACTGCCCTTCTCTGGACATGCTCCAGCCCCTCAATGTCCTTCTTGTAGTGAGGGGCCCAGTGCTTTGCCTTGCTGAATCTCATATGATTTGCCTTAGTCCATGGATCCAGCCATCCCAGATCCTTCTGCAGAGCCTTCCTGCCCTCCAGCAGATCAACACTCCCATCCAACTTGGTATCAGCTGCAAACTGAGGATGCACATAGTCCTCTCATCATCAATAAAGATATTGAACAGAACTGGTCCCAGACTGACTACTGGGGAGCACCCTTCTGTGACCAGCCAGGATGTAACTCCATTCCCCCACCACTCTGGGTTTGGCAATCCAGACAGTTTTTACCCAGTGAACAGTGCACTCACCCAAGCCATGAGCAGCCAGCTCCAGTAGAATGCTGATGATAACAGTGCCAAAGGCCTTAGTAAAGTTCAGGTAGAAAATAATCTACATACTTTCCCTCATCCTAGGCAGGTCACCTTTTCATAGAGGGAGATCAATTTAGATAAGCAAGACCTGCCTCATAAGATAAACAGTGAAAATCCTTCTGTTCAGAAAATTTAAGAGTATTACAGAATAAACAAAATGTTTCACTGTATCAAACATGACAGACAAGGAACCTATGCAGCTTGCTATCAGTGCAGCCTCTGTTCCACAGAGAAGTACAGGTGCACCTCAGCTTGCCCTCCAAATTCATAACAAGGGTTCAAATACTTCTAAACACTATTAAATCTTAAAGGACTTATTCCTGTGTATAAGCATATATTTCTGTGAGCATGGCAGTTGCATACTGCATGATTTTCATTTTGTATTTTAAAATCTTAATGTAAAGCTGTTG
Organism: Regulus satrapa; assembly: GCA_013396955.1. NCBI lineage: Eukaryota > Metazoa > Chordata > Aves > Passeriformes > Regulidae > Regulus > Regulus satrapa. Next base: position 955,069 of record VWZN01008014.1, read on the forward strand.
TTTGGTGCAGCATTTTCTGGTGGTTATTTTTCAAGTTTGGTTTAGGGTTTTTTGAGGGTAGTTGTTTCATGTGTGTTTGGTTTGGTTTTTTTGATGATGCATCAGAAAATGTAAAAAGGAAACACAAAAATCTGCATTATAATGAAAAGAGAACCATTATGATGATTCTTAACGTGAGACAAAAGCCAAATCTGCCTGGACGCAGATCTTTGAAATTATATTACTTCAGGGTTTTGGTTTCTTTATGCCAGCTTTTGTGGCACAGAAGCAAAACAATTATTTTTAGCTTTTTGCTGAGTTTTTTTCCCCTCTCAGCCTTTTTCAAGTTCGCATCTCTGATCCCAGGGAATTGTTTGAGAAGCTGTCATTGGAACGAGGAGAAAGACTTTGGAATGTGCTTGTTATAGGTATTCAATGCTGCTGTGTATAGTTATAACGTGATTTCAACCTGAAAAATCATTGTTCACAGTTTAAAAAAAAAATCCCTAATATTGTCACCTAAGGAACACACTAAATGAGATTATGCCTTTCACAATGTCTCATTTAATGTAATATTGATCTCTTGGAAATTTTCCTGTTGCAACTGAAGTGTTAGACTATCAATTCATGGATGTAGCACTAGTCATGTGTATCAGCTGTGTGTGTACATGGCAGTGCTGTTTCATGGCTCTACGTGATTGAGTTGGAATGTGTTGCTCCCGCCCACCCTCAGGTTGGGAGTGTCTCTTCAGGCATGCCTGCTGCAGATTGTGGGGTACAGAAATCTCATTGCAGAGGTGGAGAAGCTGCGCCGAGAGCCATACGATTCAGAGAATCCACAACACGAGGAGATGCTGCTGAAGGTAGGCCCTGAGGAGGTACTTAGAGAGCATCCTTTATTCATGTCAGCTTGCAGGCCTGCTTCACAAACCTCTTTGAAACATCGAGAGCTGTTGTCACCTTCCTCCATCATGTACCTGTTTTAAGATAAGGCTACACAGCATTATAATCGGGTCTAGGTGTAACACCTGCCAAGAAAGCAGCTCACTCCCTGGTTGATAAATGCATTTCCCTTGGCTGGACTATATTTAGGCACTTGATAACACAGGTCTTAGAGCACAGAGCTGTTATCTGCAGCGAGCTCTGGAAAACTAGCTTTATGTCCTACTTCAGTACACCTTTCTCCAACACAAGAAGGGTATTTTCTCTATTAACCAAATTACAAATTTATTTCTTCAATTTCTTGTATTTTTGAGGGCAATGTCTGTGCATACCAATGGCAAACATCTTTTATTGTGTGGAATGGAAGAGTGAGAGTTGGTGACTTACATGTTTATATTTACCAAATGTATTTTCAAGTGAAAACAAAATTAAACTATTCTTTAGATAATACATGCAAAGTTATGAAAACTATACCAATTGGGTTTTACTTCCTTCATGCTTTCAGGAAAGCCTTGCACTGGAGCAGATAATAGAAGTATTTTTCTGTCTTGAAGCCATAAGCAGAGGAAGAGCTAAAGAGTTCTCATCTAAGAAAGAAATTTAGGAAAGAATAAAGCTTCTGGAAAACAGTCTAATAGCAAGCCCTGGTCCTGATCCTGGTTTCAACCATAGCTATTGCAAGCTGCTTCAGAGAAATGCCAAGAAACATAGATTAAGTGATAGGGAACTTATTGGCTACAAGCCAAAAGCCTTCTTAGGGAATTTTCAGAGTTCTTATAAAAACATACTGCCTCTTTCGTTCTGGGGATTTTTCTTTTTCAAAGTAAGACAAAAATACTGAAAACTTTAACAATACCAGACCATGATGAAGATGTCTTCCATGCTGTAGCTTGAAGTGCAAGGCTTTGTACAAGTTACAGTGAGAGCTTCTGGAAATTTTACCATAGTTACTTGGTTTTTCATAAATCCCAGTAAGCATATTATATAAGCACTGTCAGATGCAAGTAACTACTTCTAAAAATGCCTCAGATGTTCAGGGTTCCTGTTGGTGTATGGAAAGCTGCCTTTAAGGTTTGCCCACTGCTGGGAGGTAGGAATCTAACCAAGGAGTGGTCCAAATCCAGAGCTGCCCTGAAGGAATGTTCTATCAGGTAGACTTGGGTGAATGGGCTCCTCCAGTTCAAGTCATGCAGCCAAATACACAAATTTGTGGGAGTAGCATGAGTTTTCACTAAAGGGGCACACAGATTTGCCCATTGAGGAAGCCTGTGTCTTGCAGGTGGGAGATACAGGGGGCAGCCTACAGTGTTGGTCCTTGAAAATACTAGAAACCTCACTGCAGATTAAAGAGGGCCTTTGGCTCCAGGAAAGTGTCCCTAAATACCCTGGGCTTCCACATTTCCCAGAGAGCAAGTAGGGTCTGGGGATGGGACCATAGGTGAGAAGGACCAAGGAGCTGACTGTAGTCTCTTCCTGCCATCCAGCCTCTGAGGGCAAGGTCCTGAGAATCATGTCAGCAACGATGTCTAGTCACATAAGTGCTTTAAAAACATAATTGCATGAGCATAAAAGCAGAAGGGGAACTGAGCATTTGTCTGAGGAGAGATTAGACAGTGCAGCTTATGCAACATTATGCAAACTCATAATGTTGAAAAAACTATCAGTTTCACCTAAATATTAGCACTTGTTTACAGCAGATGTTTTACTTTTGTAAATGTCAAATGGAAATATGTCCAAGGGTTTAATACATTTTCCAATCCTCGCTATGGAAGAATAGGCTGGTTTGTTTTCATTTCTTCTAGATACTCTGCTAAGTGATCTCTGCAATGGGTAATTCAGGTTCTTAATGGCTATCATTTATTCATGTTTACCAGGAGAGCACTTTATGAATGAGAGAAAGATTAACTTAATGTGATTGGACTAATGATTAATACTGTATTTACTGTTGATGGATGAACATTTGGTTTAAAAAGTGATGCTTTATGCAGTCATTACAAAGTGAAATCAATAAAGTTTTAACCTTCCCAGGACACTTGATTTTAAATGCAGTTAGAATTGCTAAAATTAAAACTATTTCTGTTTTTATTTGGGAAATATAGCATACAGAGCTTTCCCTTGGGTAGGCTTTGTCTATGTGATTTTCTTGATGGTGTACTCACCAACTCATGGTTGGTGATTAATACACTTTCTTAATTCTAAATTCTGATTTCTTAATACACTTCAGAAAGGATGAGCTTGTGATATGGCACATGAGGTGTGCATAAAGGTATGTATTTGCCATTTGTCCATTTAGGCTGCTTTTAGGAGCATAGTAACATGATATTTAGGTGCTAAAAGTTGTTGGACCGGTGCAATTAAATGGACTTATTCCAGCTAATCTGGCTCACTAAATCACTTCAGACATTTCTTTATGTGAGATCAATTAATGATTCTTCCCTTAGTTAAATATGATAGTGCACATGCTATCCTTGTATGGATTTTTTTTTTTTTATGTTCTCCAATTTGCTTTTCAACACTGTTGTAGCCTAATCAGCTCTCTTGATTTATAAACGTTCCAGAGACTTGCAGAAGATGCCATAGGAAAGATTGCTGCAAAGTCTCAGGGATTCTAAAGCTGCTCTGCTGCTCTATCAGTGATTTACAACCAAATTCAGCCCATTCCTGTCTCTGTGCTTATGGAGGCAGACACCACCTTGATGCACAAGGCATGAGCAAAACAAGAGTCTTTGTGTGAAATGTTAGAGCAGCTGTGATAAGGTCAGAAAAGCCTTGTAGGGCTGAAATGTCTGCAATGCTTCAGAGCAGTTTGGGATTTCCCCCCACAGACACACATCCAGAGGAACTTCATTTGATTTTGTGTTTGGGTTGCTGGGGTAGCAATGCAGTGATGTTACTGCAGTCATCCGTTCAGTGATCAGAACATAACTTGGTTTAAAAAGAGGGGGGGGGGGGGGGGAAAGTGGTCCCTC
>VWZN01008014.1:959033-991085 GCA_013396955.1 Regulus satrapa
CTAGTTGTGGAAATGCTTGAAGCCAAATTCACCACTGAAAGCTCGGATTTCAAAGCAATGGTGCGAAATTGGTTTCCAAGGTGACGATCCTAAAACAGACTTCAGAGGAATGGGTCTCCTGGGCTTATATAACTTGGTGTAAGTATGTCCCTCTGCAGATGGGTTTACATGTGTCTGAAGTAATGAAAAGCATCACTACTTGCAGATTTTAGCAAATCTGTGGGAATCATTTATAAAAGTGCTTGGGACTTGATATTAAGCAAATGAAAGAATGTATTTGCTAGGTTAATTTTTGGAGTGTTTCTCTCCTCAAAGGGGTCTCCTTTCTTTCAGTATTCCTAATTCAACCTTGTAATACCACTTGCTAAGCTCTTTTTTTAGTTTCTCTGTAATACAATAAATTAGCACTCTCTTCCTACCAGAAAGAAAGTTTAAAGTGTATATTCACCAGTATCTAGATCTCCTTAAACAAAATGCCCTGGAATTATGTAAGTGGGAGGGTTATGCTACTGCAGCTGCTTTCTTTGGGAATTGCATGCTGAATTCTTAAGCAAAACACTTGATATGCAGTCACTGATGGCAGACTTAGGTAGTATGACTACTGCTTCAATTTCTGTCAATACTCAAAATTAAGTAGTGAGTTTACATCACTTTTTCCTTCCAACTCATGCACACCAGGTGTTAATGCCAAAGCTGTGCTTTGTAATTTGGGAATTGACTAATGCCTGTTATTTTCTCCAGCCCTTGTATTTGCTGCATGCAGTTGCATAACTTAAAAACATTTGGTAAAATAACTTCTCCTTATGAGGTGAAAAATAAGTATTTTCTGCTTTTACAGATTGAAGGACATAAATCATCCTCTGTCCGTATGTTGTCCCCTAGTAAATCTCAGTTGATGATCTGGATTCTTGACTGGCTTTGAACTTCCATTTGAAATTAATCCCTTCCATGTATTTAATTTCTTAGTCTTCTGTGTTGACTCTTATCTTGCTTAATGAATCTGCCAGATCAAGAACTGCTTTCTCTTGAGCTCGGAACCTGATATGCTCTAGTCATACAACAACCAGTTTTCTTTGGGGTGGGTAGAAAGGAGACTCTGGGAAAAGGCACATTCACTGAATTCATATAGGAGCACACTTGTAGTTGGAGGCTGCTTTGATCTTTCAGTTTGGGGTCTGAGTGGCAGTTTAATGAGTTTAACATGTCAGATGCTACTCATACTGTGTAACACATGCTCTGACCTTTAAAAATATGTGTATATACAGCTTAGTATGACTTCAGATGCTTTTTTTGTTGTTGTTTTACTAGCAATTCACTCTAAACATATATGTCTGCAGGTATTTTGCTGAATGGGACACTGAGATAGCTCAGAAAGTTCTCACTGATTCTCTTCACCCTAAATACAGGTAATGCTTCAGACCAGAAACAATAACTCGAGAGAGCACTCTGCTGGCTCTCTTTGAGGAAGAAGGCTGGGTGTTTTCTCTTTGTTCAGCATATCCTTGGGTTTTGCCACATACTGTTTTAAAGTACTGATCCTGGACCTTGAGCAGGTGCAAGAGGCAAACTTGTATTCTGAATCTTGGAAATAATTACATTTAGTGTTAAATATTTTCACTTCTGATTGCAAGTGATTTTTGTATTTTTATTTACCTTTCTTTTTATTTGTTTCTGTTTTTTCATAATAAAGGGAAGTCACTAAGAAGGAACTAAGGTATTTTTTTTCTCTTTTCTAAGTTTTTTGAGAAACTACATGTAAATAAAGATCAATCTACAATTTGGTGCATTATAAACTTAAAGCCTGTGTTGCAACACCAAGAGACCCATATTCTTTTCTTTAGAGTTGATATAAAACAGGGTATATATGAACATGGTTATAGAGCAAAAATTAAATCCACCTTGCTTGATGTAGATGAGGTGACTGACTTGATAATCATAGGTAGTCTAGGCCAAATATTTGTTAGCAGAGCTGAAAAGCCCCTATGTTTATAGTCACATACTCTGTCTACCTTGACTAATGATGGTTCCAATCTGGCTACTCAGTTGTCCTGACTGTTGAGAGGTCAGGTACCTCCCAGTGTCAAAAACTCTGTTGTAGGTAATTTGTCAATAAGAAACTCCATAATTATTGGAGGGTAGAGACCTCTTAGCCTGTTACATAGAAACTAGTTGCCTTAAAATAGATTTTTTCTTCTGCCAGTAATGTTAGATATCCATAAAGCTGGTTCACACCTGAATCCTGAAGCTTTTGATCTCCTCAGGGTGTTTTTTGGTTTTTTGTTTTTGTTTTTTTGGGTTTTTTTTGTTGAGTTCCTAATGGTTATTCTGTGATATAAAGCCCTTGGAACATACTAGTGTTCTTCATTTGCATGTTTGATTACCAAGGGCAGTCTTGGAGTGCTGTGTGAGCATGTGCAATTTCTGTGCCTTGATAGAGCATTCAGTATAAGATAGATGCTGCAGGTGGTGCCCATGGTGATCTTCTTGATTTTGATTTTTGATGTGGTTGCTTAGCAGCTGTGCTGTTTTCTGATGCGATCGTGATCAATGTGTTTTCTATCTCAGTTGAACTGTCTCACTTGCCCACGTCCTATGTGTGCCACCTTTATTATTCAGTCTTTACCTGGGGTTTTCTAACTGGTGTTATGCCACAGCCTACAAAGATGGTTCAGCTTTTAGAGAATGAGCAAACAGTGTATTCCTGTATGCAAACTATTTAGGATCTGAAGTTTTGTCCTCGTGCATGCCACCCAGTAACCCTCAGGTCACAATGGGTAAGAGCCTATTAGCATCTTAAGTACTTAATGGCAACAATTTTTATATACTATGTTTACATGAAGCTCAGGGAATTGTTTTTAGTATAATATATATTTACTGAAGTTCAAGAATAGTCTAAGAACAATACTTTCACACATAGCTGTCTGTAATTTGGGACCTAAAGCTTGCAAAGTTTGATTTCTCTTACTAAGGCAAAACTCCTGCGACCATGTCAAGGTTGTAGCCCCCTCAAGGTTAGGGTCAGTTCCATACCTGTTTTTAGCTGGTAATAAATGCAGGCAATGATTTCTGGCTAAATGTGTTCATTTCAGTAGACTCAAACCTGGTTAGTGGGATGTTGGCTGGCTGGTTGGATCACACAGCTCTTTTAAATCATTGAAGAGCTGAAATTTTGTTTGAAATCAATCTGTTCCCTAACTAATTTTATTTTAAGGGAGGCATCTTCCGTGTCCTTGAAAAGCACTGTACTATTGTGCCAAATAATAGGAAGCACTGTTCCTTATCTTTGGCTGTTGAGGGATTTCTAATTTGACTGGTCATAAAAACTTACTGTCAGAGGAGTATTTTCATATTTGCTGCCTCAGGTGAATCATGCCTCCAGTGATGAGTGTCACAGATATCTCTGAAATTAGAAAAAAGCTAAAACCAGCTTTGATTAGTTAAATGTAATTTCAACTTCTTGTACAGCTCAAGCTTAACTCAAGTGGATCACCTTTGTGGTCAATTTAGAAAACAATGGGCTGAGAGAATTGACATAGGTGCATTTTGTAATGGTGAGAGGAGTTTGTTGGCAATGCTCTAAACCAGGTGCCCCTTTCAAGTCTGTTTAAATCAATCCATTCAGCCACAAGAGGTGTTAAACTGGATTGGCCATGTAAAAGAAGGTAAAATACCATGTTCAGTCAATGCTATAACATCAGAGAAGTTGAAAGAAAATATTTTTCAGTTAGTAATACTTGGCAATATCTGGGTTTTAATTATACTTTTCTTCCTCAGCCAACTTAGCAAAGCTGAATGGGAGAAGAAAAAATTTGATAAGGCAATTGGGTAAGTTGAAAGACCTTTTTAATTTGCTACAAACACAGCAGGTAGCAATGATTCTGTATATTTGAGAGAGAAAAGGTGTTTCCTAGTTACTTTTTAAAGGAAACTTCTATGAGCATATGTACATCTGCTGTCTTGACCACACCTTGGTTTTGATCAAAGGTTACAGGAGAAACAGTTCAAGTTGCATTTTAAAAAAAAAAACAAAAATTTTGTAGCAAGGAGAAACTTTCTCTCCATGCTATATATAGTGTGGTGATTAATATCTGTTTAATTCTCCTTAGCACATGACATGATCAAGTCTCACTTCTTGCCAGGTTCAGAACTGCTTTTAGGAAAATTTAATGGCAAAGAAATAGTGCTGAGGGTTTTTTCTTCTTTAACAGTGGGTTGTGTATAACTGCATTATTCATGAGAATGGAACAGGATGTTCCTTCTGAATGCATCTAAAAATCTGTAATACAAGATTTTACTACTCATATTTATTTTTCTCTGAAACTTGCCATTAGGCCTCATGCTGAAGTTAACTTCTAGACTTCTGGTTTGGTTTTTTTCCCCTGAAATGCAGAAAAAGGTTAAATAAAAAGAAAATATTTTGGTTTGCTTGTTAGAGGTAGTTGAAAAAATACCCAAGACAGTCTAGAGAAGACAGCTGTCTTTAGCTGAGAAAAAAATCCAGTCACTGAATATCCAAACATGTTTGTTTTTATCACTAAATGCCCATGTGAGTCTTTATGTGCTTTCTTGGGAAATAGTCACCGCTAGAAATGTCGAGTTCTTTTTGCACTGCCCTCACAAATTAATTCCCAGTTTCTGAGTTTTGTTGCACCTAAATATACTTCAGTTGTTGATACCTCCTAGCAGGACGGAGTTTGCTTAATGAGTCTGGTTTTCTTGTTTCTGTTTCCAGAATGCTCTGATTTAGGTTTTTGCCTGTTTTCTAGCCTTTGTCTTGTTCTCTTTTAGGAAGAAATTAGAGGTGACTCAACTGGATCTTTTTCACAAGCTTTTTAGCCATATTAATGTCCTTACAGGACAGGTTGTTGAAACCTGATGTTTCTAACTATGGGTAATGAGTTCCAGTGGGAACTCCAGCAGCTAAAAATGACAAATGATTGGTTGCCCTGCAGCCGTGGCCACCATGTGGAGTCCTTACCCTGTTTCAGAGGCAAGTGCAGGAGCACGGGGACATCTATGGTTGTTTTTATTTTGTAGGAATTAATCAGCACTGTTCCACTGAAAAGGCTGGCACAGTGATGGAACTCCTGTTTTTACTGTGACCATATATTTCACAAAAGAAATGCTGTACAAAGAATGCAGGCTAAATGTTTTCCTTGTCTTCCACCCCATACACACCTTGGAAACTCACAAAGAAGAGAATGAATACATCTCAGTAACACACTAAATCCGCAACAGGGTCAGGGTCACTGGTATTTCTTACAATGTGCTGAAAGAATGTGAACTCTCAACCAAAGCTGCTGCTTTTCCTTACAGCTACTCTTTTGCTATTGTGGGCATTAACATAACAGACCTTGCATACAACCTGCTCGTGAGTGGGGCTCTGAAGACCCATTTCTACAATGTTGCTCCAGAAGCACCAACGCTCACTCACTTTCAGCAGACGTTCTGTAAGTGCTGGGTGGTGTGAGTGTGGGGTGAGGGGTGGGAATACATAATTGGTGGTCCGCTAACATAATAATGACCATAGTTTAAAAAAAAAAAATAAAGACTTCTGGCACAGCAAAGAGACTGTGCTCTCTTGTCTAGGATGTTTGGATTCATCTTGTAGCTGTTACGGAAGCCACTACCAAACCAAGATGAAAAACAAATAAAAAAACATAAACAAAAAAATTCACTAAGCACCTTAAGTGATCTTCCTGGTTTTTAAGTAATAAGAAGAGAGCGAATGTGCTTTTTAAGGAGTGTCTGAATATTGTTTCCCCTTAAATTCAGCTGTCACATGATACTTGCATCTACATTCTAGTGTTACTCCCCATTCTTTAGCAGAGTTGCAGCTCCCCCACAAAAATAATGCTTTGACAGCTCTTTCCCCTGTATTTGAGCATATCTTCTACAGCAGAAGCCTGCTGTTCATCTTTGCTCAGTGGGAGTAACACTCCTAATATTTTTCAATGTGTAGGCAAGGGGCTGATAATAAGCCCCTACAGCATCTTTCCCTTTTTCTATACTCCCTAGTTTTATGTTTCAGTTTGTGCATCCATATATCAAGAGTGCTAGTGACTTCTTGTGTTTACTGTAAGAAAAACTGTCAGTGTAATATTCATCCAATTTTGGCATTGTCCAGAAGAGGTTTAGTCTTGTTCCTGCACAGGTGTCAGATCTCAGTGACCAAGAATCTCTGCGCAGATTCTAATTATTAATTCCAGGCTACTTTCTAATTTTATATGTCATCTTTACATGCTGTTTCCATCTCTTCTTCCTTTTTGTTGTTTTGTAGGCTACTTAATGCATGAATTCCACAAATTCTGGATTGATGAGGATCCACTGGACATAATGGAATTCAATCGTGTCAGAGAGAAATTTTACAAGCGAATCTTGAGGCAGCTCCAGAACCCAGAGATGGCTCTGTGTCCTCATTTTGCTGCATCAGAAAGTTTAATCAATATGTAGTTACTCAGTTGATTTAATTTGGAAGCGCTGTCTCACTTTTGGTTTAGATCACTGTTAGACCATCCCTAGCATACTGAATGACCATGGCAATTTTGTGCATGTTTTTGGCGCAGTGTTCATCTATTTTTGTCACATGATCCCCTTATGCTTCTCTTGCTGGGGATTTTTCATTTTAAATGGGTGCTCATATTGCCTCATTATGCAGTGTTACCTTCTGAATTGATGTCCAGAATTTTTGTGTCAGAATTTTTCTATTTTTTTAGACTTTCCTCATAATTCAGCATTGACAATTGAATTGTATTTCTCTAGCAGTGTTTTTGTATATGTGGAGTAAGTAGCTGGATCTTGTATTGTGAAAGCTTTTTAACTTCTCGGTATGTTTTTCTCAGATAAATATTGGCATTTCAAGCAAAATATATGTTTGGACTTCATCTAGAAATAATTTAATCTAATGCAGACAAACACAATAAAGTCCAGTTTTCTCCATGCAACTATTATACACTTAATGAAAAAGTAATGAGGCTTATGAGATACAAGTTTCAGTGAGAAGAGTTTATGCAGAATTAAGATCAAATGCATGAATACCAAATGGTCTAGTGATGCTAACACAGTGAACTGTGAACACGTTCACAACTAACAGATACTGGCAGGGGCCAAAAATTTTAACATAAGGCTGTTGTCACCAACACCACCATGCTGAGGCATGGTCTAGATTCCTGCACATTCCTTTGGATATACAGAGGTTAGTGTGTTGTGTCACATGTTGGAAGGCAACATGATTTGGTCGCGTGGTGCTTGGTGAATTCAGGGGAGCAAAAATATGTATCTTTTCTTTGAACGTCTGAAAATGTTACTTTGGTTGTTAATTTGGTTCCTAAGAGCTGGGAGAAATAATTGATTAGAAGGCTTAGAACAAAACTGCTTGTGTTTCCCAGACTACTTATTAAAAAAAAGAAATTAAAATGGCAAACTGCCTTTTTTCTAAAACCATAAATGAATAAAAGTGTTTGACACTAAGATTGTGTAGTATACTGAACAACATCTACCATGGCATTTCATACCCATGGTATTTTTTACCTTCTAAGCAATCAATTTTAGTATTATATGTTTGTGTAAATCACTTGTATATGGAGATTAAAATCAGTAGTGTCCAACTACTTGTGAATTGTATGAATAAATTATGCATCATTCTAAACTGAAGCACTGTGGGTTTTATTTTTGAGATACACAGTATCTCAACATTTTCACAGAGGAAAAATGTTTTACTTAATGGATCAGGTAAAATGGGTTGTAACAGCTCTATTACCTGAGGCTGAAGTGTGATCACAACTCCTTCAGATAAGGTGCTTTAATAATTTTAGTTACTGCTTGGGCTATTACTTTATTTAACACAAATAAAAATAAAGAAATGGAAATACTTCAACTTCCTAGGAAGCTCCTTGGCTTTAAGCTGTCTAATTTCTTTGCTAAAATGTAAGCTGGGAGTCAGGACTTCTCTACACAGCTGGAAACTTGCACTCATGGAGTTAATCAGCAGAATTTATGGGTGTTGCAATAATTAGTCTTCTCCAATGAATTTGGAAATATGGAACTGGAAATATTAACGTTTGAATATTTTGCATGAGAATACAAGGAATAAAAACTATACATGTTTAACTTAATACCACTGATTTTGGAAAATGTTTATTTATAGCCATTAGGTCTCAGGGATGTTTTAGTGTGATTCTTGAAGCTTCCAAAATAGGTTTCTAGTAACAGTTTTCATTGTTTCAAATTTTAGACTCTCTCTTTCTTTCTTTGCCCCACTCTGACTTAAATATCTTCTGCAATTTATTAGGTTACACTGGTTTATTTTTAATACTCTGCAATGGAGTTCATGGAGTTGCGGGGGAGAATGGGAAGGTTCCTGCTGCGTTCTTACTGCTCTGATCTCAGTTATGCCTTCTCTCAAGGTGTCGACTTCAAATAAAATCACAAAATATCATCTGGCTCTGTGTCAGATTGTATCACTATAATCTAACTGGTTTGGGTGATTATTTTTCCTGTCTTGCAGGAAGACAGATTTAATGAAGCTAAGTGTGAAATCCCTTCTCCTGTGGAGCTCTTGCATGCTGATGCCTTCAAATCTTACCATCCTGCACACTTGTGCTTTGGCTTTGGCCTGTGATACACTTGTTCCCAAAATCTATGTCAAACCTGGGGCAGAGAGTATCCCTGGTGGGTGCCTAAAGCTGGCTGGGCACTGCTGAGGGAGGATGTCTGTTGGACACTGCCTTCCATCCTCCCAAAGAATGACCTCTTACCATGATGCAAACATAAGTTTAAAAAGTTAGAATTTACGCTATCAATTAGTACAGACCCAAACTGACCAGTGAGCAACTGGGTGCTTTCCCTAGGGAGGAGAAAATGAAAGAAATTAGGGGGGAAATTTATTTAAAAGATGTTTCAATAAAGAAGAATCAATATTTATACTCACTACAGAGTACAGAATCTGGTTTAATTAAGTATAGAGAAGATTTAGGTTGGGGCTTTCCAAACACTTTACACAGCTTCATGAATGTGGCATTTCACCAGCCATCTCTCTCTCTCAGGCTCATGCCTGGCCATGTGCATCTTAGGCAACAAGTGCTTCCTGCCCAGGCTGTAAAGTAAATGGCCACCTTCTTTCTTAACAGGTAATTTTTCTCAGGCAAATAATTTATACTGGCAATGCCATGCAGCCCAAGTGCCATTTTAAAAAGGCACAGCCGTTGTGAGTCTAAGCTGCTACTTTATTGTATAAAATTCAATACAGCATGCTGAAGCTATGCAGAATATGCATTGCTTAGAATATGTATTGCTTTGGGTTGGCAGATGAATTGATGAAAGTATAATATTGGGAGACTGGATGTGTTAAAATGCAGAAATATTTACCTTAATCTGTTTAAAGCCGGGGGAGAAAAAAGGCTATGTAGTACTGGAGGTCTTTTTAATTCTGTATGCAGCCTTTTATAATAGTGACTATATTCCTCTCTGTTACAGATTCAAGCACTTCCCATAGCACAGCCTTTCCTTATCCTAGCTAATGCGTATTTAAATTGTTACCAGGGCTTCTTAACAACATAGGTGGGTGCTGACTTGTCTTCGCTAACTTTAGCATTCAGCCAGCATCTGTGGAGCTGGGGCTTTGAGATCTGACAGGATCTGTTCCTGGGGGGTTGATTACAGCCAGGAGGAGGAGAGCAAGTGCTACTCCAGCTTCCTGACACTTTCTGGCTTGCAGCTTTGTTTTGGGGTTTTTTTGGTTTTTTTTTTTTTTTTGCTTTTTTTTGCTTTTTTTTTCTTTCTTTGAGGGAAGGAGAAATATTTTTGCTGCACTTCTAATTGGCTCTTTCGGAAGGTAGTTTCTCAAATGCTGGGGCTGGTGGTATTTCTATGTGTTATTTTTAGAAGCAAACAAGGTCTGCCTTATCTATATGATTTGTCTTGAACAGCTGTGTCTCCTGACTGTTTCCTGGAGCAGCACTGAAGCTCGATTGAAAAATGTACTGTCATGTAGAGGGTAAAGAAGATTAATTTATTGTCTTTTTTAATGAAGGAGCAATCTTTAAAAGCACCTGCGCTCACTGTTTGCCCTGTGGGGCACAGACAGCTGGTGATGGCTTAGCAGGGCTGAAACACTTTGCTGCAAGCAGGGCATTTTCAGCATGTCCCCAGCTGAAATAACTGCTGTTGGGTGGAACAGGATGCATGTGAACGGAGTGCTGATGCTCAGGTTAAAGAACCCAGATATGCCTCCACTGGCCCAAAGAGTCACTGGTAGCATCATAATACATCGGCTTCCATTATGAGGGATCATAATTTCCTTCCTAATTCCTCCCTTCATGGATTGTGGTTGGCTTTTAACCTGTCATTTGCTGACCTGTCCCTTTTAGTCAGAATATGACCAGAGATTTTTGATCCTTCCATGGGAGTGACAAACTTTGCAGGATTGTCCCCTAGTGGAGTATTGTAGATTGTTGTCATTCCTGCCCAAGCTCTAGAGGAAACCTCAGTCCGCAGCTCGGCCTCTTGGATGGATCTGACTGAGGTAGGAATTGGTTATACAGCCTGAAATAGTAACTGGAGTGCAATTCTCTAACTGTAAGCTCATGCTTTGGCAAGTGCTGTTGGGGAAATAGGGAAACTGTATACACTTTGTGAAACAGAAGAACTCTGATTGTCTGCCAGGAGTTCCTTCTGTCCCCCCAGCTGGCTCTTAGCAAGCTTGACATTGTCAACATATTGGCAATTGACATATTGATTTTTTTCATCACAAGGGGACTCATCTGGAACAGTGATTTTCAGAGAGTTGTTCTGCTTTGAATCTTGTTAACCACCCTGATTTCCACCTTTCACTCCTCACTTGGAACTTGGTCTGGTGGGAGAGCTCAAATTTTGCACTAATGAATCCTCTAGGCTACACTGAGGCAAACAGTAAGGTTCCCCTCTGTACTCTTACATCTGCAGCATGGCGCAGCTAAAAATCACATAAATTATTAAAGTAGATGTTTTGCAGAAAACAATCCTGAAATGGATAAGGAAATTAATTATTCATTGTTTTCCTTAGTTTGCAGCAGTGCAGGTTTTCTGTAAGAATTGCCAAAGATTAGACAGGAATCTTCCTACCCCATCCTATAGGAATGTAGCAGGACAGGCTTTGTACTTTCCCCTGTGAGCAGTGTACATAGAAATCAGGTCATTACTTATTCTAGTAAAGCAAACTCTTCTGCTCTATATAGAACTATAATCAGAAAAGAGATTTAGCTCTAAAACCTCTAAACAAGAACTGGGTAGAGCAGCTTAACTCAAAAGGAACTATGAGGAAGGGAAGAGGGCTGGTTACCAGACCTGGGCTCCATCCTGGTGAAGGACTATCAAAACTATAGGTGGTGTATTCCCCATACAGCCTGGAATGAGGGAGTGTGCAGGATGGGGGAGCATGAGGCCAACACACACCAGCACAGCTGGCAGCTCAGCAAAGCAGAGAAGCACAAGAGCAACTGGAAAAAAGAGACATGATGTCGCCTGTTGTATGTTTACAGGCAGTATCGCCCAACTGAAAGGGTCACCAAGGAAGGCACGTGCAGGTGACTGTGCAAAACCTAACCCACGGACAACAGGGCATGGCAGTGTGGCACTGGAAATGAGGACAGAATAGGAGACCCCAGTTTGAGCACTGCATCTAGCTCCGAAATCCTCAACACAGGGAGGACTTGGAACTGTTGGAGCAAGTTCATAGGAGGGATACCAGGGTGATTGATTAAAGGGATGGAGCTCCTCTCCTATGAAGAAATGCTGAGACAATTGGAATTGTTCAGCCTGGAAAAGAGTAGCCTTGGGGTGACCTAATTGCAGCTGTTCTGTGCCTGAAGGGGTCTACAGGATGGAGAGGCTATTTATCAGAGCATATAGTGACAGGACAAGGGGGAATGGCTTCCAGCTAAAAGAGGGAAGGTTTAGATTAAATATTAGGAAGAAATTCTGTACTGTGAGGGTAGTGAGGCACTGAAACAGGTTGCTCAAAGAATTTGTAGATGCCCCATCTCTGGAAGTGTTTAAGGACAGGTTGGATGCAGCTCTGAGCAATCTGGTCTAGTGAAAGGTGTCTCTGCCCATGACAAGCAATTAGAACCTGATGAACTTTAGGGTCCCTTCCAATCCAGGCCATTCTATTATTCTGTGATCCCTGGTGCCTACAACACAGATGAGAAGAAAGGCTGTGCTTCTCAAAAGAGACTAGTCAGGGAGTATCATACATAAGATGTAGACATAGCCTAGATGTAAAGCCCTGAGGGAAGGCTGAGGGCCCAAGTGAGATGCTTGGTCATGGTCCAGAGACAGGATTGTTCTCCAAAGCTAGAAAATGCTTCTTTGCACATCAGCCTATGAAACCGGCCTGCTCACCCCTCAGAATCTGCCTCTGCTTGATGTTCTGGATGAAAGAACGGCAAAGGGGCAGGATACACAAGACCTTAGGATGCAGTTTGCTGTCTCTCTTTGATAGGGGAATTTGTGATGATAACTTGGCTCTGGATGGTCTCACATGTTCCTTTAAGCTGTTATGATTAGCCATCATTTGTCTCTTTGCTCTCTCCCACGTTTCTATTCACATTGGCTGGTTGGTTTGAATTTAAGCCAACTGGCACCACTTCACCTCCAGTTTCTGTGCCTCTGGCCCCACTGGCCCTTCTCACACATTTGTCAGCAAGCCATTTTGCAGGGGATGTGAATGTTGCTTCTCCATAGCTCTGTGGCCAAAAATGAGCAGAAAAAGAACAGTGGGGGCAGAGGTCTGAGCAGTCTGCTCTGAAATGCCCTGACCTAGTGAGCCTTCTCCTCCTGCCATGCCCTGGCCCAGTGTGCTGAAAGCCATTGTGACACCAGGGGTAGGGAAATGTCTCCAGTCTTGGCTGTCTCAAGGCTGCTGTCTCCAGCTGCATTGTGCCTTTCTTGAGGGCTGTGGGAAAGAGAAATGAGCATGTGGCTGCATGGACAACCCAGGGCTTCTCTAAGCTCAGCTGCTGACAGTGCAGGGAGTTGTTCTGCCCCTCAAACATCCTCAACCTCCCCTCAGACTCTCTACAGGGAGAATCAGCTTCTTCTGTCCTGCAGAGTAGAACAGGTGGATTTTTGTCCATGCCTGATACAGGCCTCAGTTAGTGTAATTGTCTCCTAATGTTAGGAGACATGCCTGTCTCTTGTGAAAATCAGCAAATTTACACTGGTTCCAAATCTGACTGGAATAAATGAATCCAGCAACAGCAGTCAACAGGGGATCCTGAGCCCTGGCAAGAAGTTTTAATCCCAGCACAGTCCTCTCCTTCATTTGCTGGATTAAAAACTGTGAGGGAGATGTGAACATCGACTATTTAGCTGTAACCAAACATCAGTAAAAATAAAATAAACTCATTCACACCAAAATAATAATAAAAATCAGACATTCTTTATTTCTCTGGAGGCATGAGGGAATATTTCCTGTGAAACACTATGCATACTGGGTACAGGAAAGCTCCTGTTTATATACTGTATTTTACATACATATTCACTGATTTCCTCAGAATAAACATACATATATGATAGTCATTTCCCTGAAATCCCTGACATATTTTCCCTCCCCTTTACACATGTGTTCTTCTGTGCTGGTGGGTCTCTTTGGTGGTTCCTGGTGGTCAGCAATCCCAAAGTCATACCTGAATGATTGGGGAGCTAGTAAAAGTTGGCAGAGCTGAGGCTGATTGCTTTCCAGTTCTCCTTCTTACACAGTGGGCATTGTGCAGTTCCAAAAGCCAGTGAGTCTTGAAGAATAAGCATTGTGTTAATGTTAAGCATCTCACCACGTGTAGATGATTTTTCCTCTGGCAACACAAAGAGTGGGTCAGAAAAGCCTTCCTTGATCATTGGTGTGAGTGCCCTTGCATTAAAAAGTAGACTAAGCATTCACATCCTTAGAAACTATTTTAAAAACTTGCCAGAAACTTTCTCCTTGTGTGAAATATTCGTGCTTTTGGAGCGCTAAACTAATTTCTAATTCCAGTAGAGATACAAAATATACAGAGAGATGGTGGGAACCTGCCTTTTAGAGCTGTCTGAAGTGCAAATCTGAGAGAGATACTGGCACTTTATTTTTCATGTATAGGTGCAAGTTAAGAATAGAGAATAAAGCATGAAACATCACTCTAGAAACAGTCTCTTTTGTGATCCATGTCAATTTATCATGGATATCTATAATCACTGCCTATGAGTCTTATACATTATGGTGATTAATTTCTGTGTCACAGTTCTATTCCATTATTTTTTAGGCACAGCAATGACAGCTCCCAGACATCTGAGTGATGAGAATTAGAAACTCCCTTCCCCAAAGAGAGAGAATTGCCTTTGGGGTAGATCACTGTGGGAGGCAATGCTGCCTTATGTCATTTTGGTTAGGTCATCTGTGATGTTACTGAAAATTTATTCAATACAGCCCTAATATCAAGTGCCTAAATTTCAGAGAGGGATATAAGCACAAGTGTAAACATCCATAAGACCACCTGCCTATCTAGGAGAAAAGTAAGCCTGAAATACCCATTGCAGCTGGGGACTGCAAAGTGATGCGTTACCTGCACTAGCAGTAGGACTTCTGCATCAGTCTTGCACTGCACCACAAGTTAATTCCAGGACACCTTAGCTCACTGCTGCTCTTGGGATCAAAGCAGTTGCAATATTTTAATTTCCTTTTTATTAAATAATCTGTAACAAACACTGCAGTGGGAAAAATATGGTGGTTTAGAGAGAGCAAATTTTTTTTGTTAACAGGTCTGCATAGTGTCAGTGTACGCATCCTAATATCCATGCTTCAACAAGGACAAGTAATGCTTTGCCCATCACAAGGAATTCTGTTTCACAAAATCCCTGTCTCTGGATGAACAACACCTACTTGTCACGTTTGAAGAAAATGAGGTGGAATGCAAAATAATGCAGATTTGAAGACAACTAGGATACCCTCTGAGAATGAAATATCTTGGTTTTTAATTACAGAGTACAAATTTTGGGTATGATCTCATATTTTATTTTTTTTTCAGCTGCTGAAGCAGCCACCTCTCTGGCATAGCTGAATTTTGTGGTTTTCCGTGCATGAATATATATGCTGAACATGGAACAGAGTGTCTCATCTTGCTTAAAGCTATCACATCATCATTATTATCATCCTGCAACACTTGAAATCTGACCTTTAAGCAACAGCTGATTTTGGCTGAGGTAATTTTCTTCATAGTAGCTAGTACAGGGCTGAGTAGTGGATCTGTGCTTGAAACAGTTGATAATACAGAGGTATTTTTGTTATTGCTGGCTTACACCAAGCCAGCAGTGAGTAGGCTAGGGTGCACAAGAAGTTGGAAGGGACAGAGCTGGCACTAACAAGATATTCCTGACTATATGGAATCATAATCAGCATATAAAGCTGGGAGAAGTAGGAGGAAATGGGGGTGCTTGGAGTAATGGTGTTTGTCTTCCTAAATAACCACTAAATGTGATGGATCCTTTCCCTGTATATGGCTAAACACCTACTTGCCCATGGGAAGTGGTGAATTAATTCCTTGTTTTGTTTGTATGCAAGGTTTTTGCTTTTCCTATTAAACTATCTTTATCTCAGGCCCTGACTTTCTTGCTTTTACCCTTCTGATTCCTTCCTCCATCCCATTATTGGGGGTTGAAAGAGTGGCTGAAGGTGCTGAGTTGCCATCTGGGGCTAAACCACAACACTCCCTAAATGCAGAAAGCCAGATAGCCCTGGCAGAGGGGGCAGATTCCTCTTTTTAATGCCAGGCACTTTTTCTAGTTTCTAATGAGTTAACCATCATACCATTAACACCTTTGGGTTTTGCCTCCTTGCCTGTTTTTTCACCTGCATTCCTATGTCCTCAAAACCAAAGTCTCACTCCTCTTTCAAGAGTTTTCTTCTTGCAAGGCCCCCACAATCTAGGTCTTCACCACTGATGTCTGACTATACAGTGAATTTGAAACAGAAAAAAAACCAAAACCAAACCAAAATAAAACAAAAAAGACCATTTTGAAGCCATAAGCACCAACACTTTTATGAACAGCCTCACATTATGGTGAGTGAAAGGCCATTATGATGGTGAAAGGTCTGGAGAGGAAGCTGTATGAGGAGTCGTGGGGGTCACCTGGTCTGTTCATTCTGGAGAAGAGGAGGCTGAGGGGAGACCTCATTGCAGTTTGCAGCTTCCTTGAGAGGGGAAGAGGAGGGGCAGGCACTGATCTCTTCTCTGTGGTGACAGTGACAGGATCTGAGAGAATGGCCTGAGGCTGCATCAGGGGAGGTTTAGGTTGGGTATTGGGGAAAGTTTCTTCACTCAGAGGGACAGGACTTCATTGGGACAGGTTTCCCAGGGCAGTGGTCGCAGCACCAGCCTGGCAGAGTTCTGTAAGGACTTTTAAAACCCTCTGAGGCACATAGTGTTATTCTTGGGGTCGTCCTGTGCAGGTGATCTTTTTGGACCCCTTCCAACTCAGGTGATTCTATTATTAATTGCCTTCCAGCTGACCCCTCTGCGTTAAACCCAAGGGCCATTCTGTGCTAAAACCACAAGTTATCTCTTCTTGTTCGAAAAAGCAACCAGAGGTCGTGGACAGCCTCCTTCTCCTGGTGCCAGGGTCCTTTCCAGTCGGCGGAGTCTCCCCGACAGTGGCGCAGGGTGAAGTGCCGCCCTTCAGCACCCTGGACAGCGCCCGGGCGGGCTCAGCTCCCGGTGCTGCTGGGCCTCCGAGGCAAAAATAACCCTCTCCGCCAGCTCCTGGCTATTCCCGCTTTACTTTGCTGCCACGGAGTGCTGGAACAACACCAGTGGGGATGCTTGGTAACCATCTCCAAGCCTTGTTAAGCAAATTAGGTAAATTATAGTTGAGTTTCTGACGGAATTCAGAGCTTGGCAGTTGTGTTGAGGACATGCCTTTCGAGGCTTTGGATCTGTACTGGGTGATTTTTCGCTCAGTTTGCCTGTCAGAGTTCACGGAGCAGCTGGACAATGCTCTTGGCAGTGTGGTTCAGTTTTACATATTGCTGAGAGGAGCAGGGTGTTGGACTTGATGATCCTTACAAGTCCCCTTCCAACTTGAGATAAGTAATGAGTCTATTCTATCAAGAGTTTCCTGAATAGGAGTTGTCTGTTGTGAATTTCTTCACCTTGGGGACAGTCTGCCAAGGATTCTGCACATCAGACCTGAGAAATCCCAAAGAGACAGGAGCAACCTGGAGGAAATAAAAATCAGTGCAGCTTTTGTCTTCCTTGAGGCAAGCATTTTCCATGCCATGAAACACTGCTCTGAGTCACCTAAACGCTTCCTACATTCCATCACAGCAAGTTCAGATAGGCCTATTCACCTGTCTCTTGTTTGCTCCTCAAAGAAAATTACAGCAACTTTCTATTGGCATTGCTCTCCATTGTAAAATGTCCTCCTCTTCACTGAGCCATGCTGGGAAGGCTGAGGCCTCTTAAACTCTCAAAGAAGCCTTTGATATATGCTTTCATAAGAACTCCTCAAGGGGTAGTATCCCTCTCCAAGCTAGGGCAGTTGTTATAAAATATTTCTGATGGATTTTTGAACCCATTCCCTGCAACCTCTGGCAGCATCCCTTGACATTGGTAACCCCACAGCTCTTAACATTGTAGCATAGTAATCAACTACATCACCCATAGTTAGACTAATAAAACTGCTCCAAAGTCTCCACTGCTAACACCCAAACCCATTACTTTGTGCACAAGGAAAAATGTTTTCTTTCTTCTTTGCTGTTATCTTATATGTATTTGAAGGCTGTTAACAATCTTCCTTTGTCTTATTTGGTCCCATCCCCACTCCCAGTGAGGTGCCTGGTGTCTGCTGCTGGGGCTGATCACATTGTGCCCTGACTGGTGGCATAGGTGAAATAAGAAGCAATAAGTCTCCAGAATACCTCCTGAGATTTAGCAGTTTGTGGGTTACACTTCCTAGGGAGCCAGTATGTCTGTCCTCATATTTGTCAGGTCTCAATGTCTTTTTTCCTCCTTCTGCAGATTTGCCTAAACATTTTTAAACATACCTGTTCTGTTTTCTTTCAGAACATCATGTACTTTTGAGTTTTACAATTCAGTTTTGCTTTGTGAAACGCCTGTCTTGATTTTATATGTTGCTATAATGTTTGCTGATTATTTGATGGACTGAGAGACTGCAAATAGCCAGTCTTTATGCCCTTATTTACTATTACTCATGTCTTTTCTTCAGTTGCTTTTTTTTTTGTTGTTGTTTTTTTCAAGGTAAAGGTATTTATGTTTACTCAATTTCTTCTCAAGTCGAAACTGTTGCAATGCTTTTTAGGATTTTATTGCCCTCTGCAATTTTCCAACAGTGACCATGGAGCTGATGTGTTTAGGGAACTCTGCAGTAATTCCTAGGTTTTTCCTGTATGCCAGTGTCTGCTGAGGTCATTATTTTGTGCGATAGAATGTTCTTTCTCCCTATGTATCCTCCTTCACATTTGTCAACTTTTAACTTTATCTACCATTTTATCACTTATGATTTGGCATTCAGATGGCTTTCTGCAACCCTTCATCTATGACATTTTTACTACCAGAAAATTTTGCAATCCTTCTGCTTTTCCTGTAATATGTTAAACAATAGAGTCTCTTGTGGACCTCCATTTATTATGCAATTTCACTGTTCACTGCCACTCTCTTTCCATCTTTCACCCAGGGGATAACTCCCATTTCTCTCCCATCCCAGTTTGTGGTTTTTTAAGACTTATTGATTGGCTCACTTTTACTGTTTCAGAATTGTAATAGATACCAAGAGCAGGATTTCCCTTTGAAGAAGCCTTGCCGACTTTTCCAGTTAGATTCATAGAACTGTAGAACTGTTTAGATTGGAAAAGGTCTTTAAAATCATCAGCTCCAACCACTAACCCAGCACTGCCCAATCCAGCATTAAACCATGTGTCCCTGAGTGCCACATCTACATATCTTTTAAATACCTCCAGAGATGCTGGTTTCACCACTTCCCTGGGCAGCCTGTTTCAATGCTTGACAACCCAAGGCAATTATGTACCTTTGAATTCTGTCTGGTTTTCTGTGGTTTGGTGCTTTTTTTTTTTTTTTTTTTAAATATGGAAATGGAGCTTTCAGGTCTGTAACTGCCCAGCTGCCCTCTGCAGTCCTCCTAAAAACATCATCTACCACCTCCCGTTTCTCTGGTGCCAGTGTGATGTGAGCAATAAGTTACATTCCAGAGTAACTTGGCAGGCAATTTCATATCCAAGCTCCTTTAAAATCACCAGGTGAGCATCACCTGGTCCTTCTGATATATCACCATTCATGCTATTGGCTTCTGGCCCATCAGTTGAGACCATTACTCATCACCTGCAGATAAAGTTCTAGCATGGAAACTCTCCTTATCCCTTCTATGGTGAGTACTGCTGCAGGTAATTAATGTACCTTTCCTGTACCAAACATATTCTCTGAGCATTCCTGCTCTGTATCTATCAGCTGCAAACCCTGCGGTCTCCTGGCAGGTTGCCTGCTTCGGATGCATTTTATTTTTATCTTTTAATGCAGCTATCCTGGTGTTAATCAGCAGTTTTCTTGGCCTCCTTACAACCTTTTATTTAACTTCTCTGAGTTCTTTTCAGTTTTGCTAATGTAGATACATTTTCTGTGTTTTGAGCAGTAGTCTTTTATTCGTAACTCCTCCCTGTGCTCTGCTGATTCTTTTTTCAGCCTTCCTAGTCCCATAAGCAAGTTTCCCTCATGCACACTGTGGTCACTGTCACACCATCATTTTACAAAGGTAACATTTGATCCTGATCCTGTGTTCTGTTAATGGTTGCATGGTTTCTCCCTCTGTGACATCTGCCTGCCCGAGAAATATTTTATGTTGCTAAAAAATGTAGCAAGAATTAGAGTCCATTTTGACATTATCCCACTTTGTGGAAGCAGTGTGAAGCTGGAGTTTTCTATGGCCACCGTGCTTTCTGCCTCTATGGTGTCTTATTCTGGTTGGTACTTTAGTCCCAATTGCACTTTTCCTATTTTTGAAATGTCAGGCTAGAGGGTTATTATTTTTTTTTTTTAAGTGAGTTTATTTTGATTAAAAATTATTTAATGTGTGCTGCACCTTCTTTACTGATATTGTCATCTATGTCTCTCTGATATTTGCATTAACACCATGTGTTGCCTACAACATGGGCCAAACACTTGGTCCTGAGATTGTTTTGAGAATGCTGGCAGAATTTTTCATAACATTTACTGATGTTTACAGAGGTTAGCCAATCTATGCTTAGTACAGGATTCTGCCTTATCAATGTACCCTGGATGTTTTGGACAGACGGACAGTTCTTGTCTAGCTTGCATGTATGCTGCTTGCTGCTTCTCTGCTCTTGCATATAGATCTTAATAAATAATCACATTTAGCCTTCTGATTCATGCAGTCCATGTAGTTTTATTGCCCCAATCAGGGACCAAATTCTGCTACATTTGGTGACTGCCCGATGGGATATTCTCCTACAACCATGTCCTATGGTTGTCTTTCAGTTTCCACCTCTCTCATAGGCCAGTCCTGGCTAACAAACAGATGTTCCAAATCACTCAACTTCATTTTTTAATTAGTAATATTTCAAAGAAAGAAAAGTCCAGCAGAACAACAACAACTTTGATCTTTTTCTGTTTCTGGTTAAATAGACCTCTATTTGTTGAAATTGCTGACAGGTCTTGTTTCCCATCTGAATTTCATTGACTTTCACTCCGTTCTATTTCAGGGGATGCAGTATGCTATTATTTTAAATCTAGAAGCTGAGCACTACACATTTGGAGCTGGCTGTTTATGCAGACAAGGTTTCCCCAAGCCTGAAAGGGAGTTTTCAATAATTTCAGTGGTCAGCTGAGTGCAGCCTCAGAAGAGAGAAGAGCCAAAACTCCTAACCAAGGCTGCAAAAGAGAGTGTTACTCTGAGACAACACATGTAAGTTCCTACTTATTAATCTCACAGGAGACTTTATTTAGCCTCATAATGACACAGAATTGACTGTATTTGATGAGACAGTTTAAGTTTCACAGTTTTCTTGATACACAAGTGAAAATGCAGCTGAAGTACCAGAGGTATCATTAAGTAGGGAAGTATCCTAGACTGAAAAAACAAAAGAGGGCTTAGTGTTTTCAGTGCTTATTATCTTCTGACTTCAATTAGATTAAAACTGCTTTTAAAAATAGGCTAGATTTAAAATTCTACTAGGGTTCTAAAAACAAATCTGTTGCAAAAGAAGTCTATTAAACTCAGTTAATTATTATTACTTATTTTGTTCTAAGCCAAATAAGTTTTAGAACCTAGCAATTTGAAAGCATAGTTTGAAATACAGGTATAGATTTAAAGTGTGAAGCTTACTGTTTGCAAATCATAGCTTCATTAAAGTGCTAATTAATATTGCTGATAGTGAAATTCTTCTATTGAAAATTGCATTGAAGTGAAAGATATAAAGCTACTTCTGGCATATCTCTTCCAGGTCATGCTAAAACAGAACTTCGTGGAGGGCAGATCAGAACCAGAGAGACACAGAGGGGCAGATCCTTGTCGGATACAACCAGGCCCAGCTCCACTAGAGCACACTGCGGAAATGGTTTGCAGCAAACAGAAGCAGATCCTGCCTAACATGGTAACAAGGCTTGGGTCAATCCCACTGGAACTGGCAGTAACCAGTGCAACTGTGCTGCAAGTATTAAAAAATTATATCCCTGCTTTTAGCTATGCCAAGAGATGTCTGTGAATGAGAATCTGAACAGCAAAAGGGTTGAATACTTCAGGGAAAAAAACATATCAGGTACATGCAAAATCCATTCTGGGTTATTTATTACTCAATGTGTCCCGTAGTTTTGATTAAGGAATTGGGTCACTCCCACTAGATATTTTGGGTGATGCATCTGGGCCAAGCTGTCACAGTGATGTGCAAGCCCACATACATGCCAGTATGCATGTAAAAATACGCAGATTTCTATGATCACGAGGTAGGATCTTCTCCTCCCTGGGAAGAGCCCTCCTCCCAAGGCACGTATCCATGAGGGATTAAGTCCCTCCAGAACAACTTAGATTCCTAGATCACCATGAATATCCTGGCCCCTATCTTCAGGTCACCTGAGCCACACTTGCTCCAGGCCTTCATGCACATGGCAGGGACAGCAAGGTGGAGCAGACATGAGCAGGGCACGACATTGTTCTGGTAGACTCTGTGTGTATCTCTGGTTGTGAGGCTAAGACAAAACCCATTGCCTGATTCCCAAGAGGGCAGAGCTGAAACACAAGGAAAACAGACATTTGGAAGAAAGACACAGCTCTGGCTGCTCCTCGGGCTACACCAAGAGGCATAAATGCAAAGCAAAAAGATTAGGGCCCATCCAGGCATAAATAAAAACCTTTTCTGGGCCCTGCCATACAAACTGTAGTAGAAGGAAGCATGGATCTACATTTATCTAACAACTGCTGCCAAAACAAAATTATTACTCATTATTACTCATCTCCCTCATCCCCCCACCACAGCCAAGAACTGGCAAGTGCAAGTGGAATACAGCACACACAGTGGGACAAGATGAACACCTCTACTCATTCCATATATGAATTTATGCTTCTTTGCACTCCCTCACAGATCAGCCCAGCGTGAGTAGAGATTGGCATTAGCTGATAAGCACAGCAGAGCCTGCTGGAAAACGCTGTCATCTCTCTGCAGAAGCTGACAGCTGAACTGTTAAGCTGGGAGGTCAGAGTTGATTGGCTTGAGCGGCAGCTGTATGCAGCCCTGAGAAACGTGCCAAAGGCTTTTCCAGCTCAGACCCGTGAGATGATAATCCATGGGTAAACCCAGCACACAGGGGGCAAACCAGCTCAGCTGGGCAGGTGAAGAGTGATTTAGGAGCCCCTGCAGTGGCAACCCAGGGGGTCAGCACCTGTCAGTCTTCTGGATCCCTTCTAGATCACTGCCCCAGCAAAATATAGATTGTGATTGTGCCGAGTTCTTCTTGAATTGCAAGGGCATATATTGCCTCTGGCACACTTCCAAATGCAGTTGTATAAATAGAACTGTGCTGGACTTGCTACATAGTGAGGAAGTTATTTATGCTTCACATTTTTTTTTGCATGACCCAGAGAAAGATTCTGTGCATACACAGGAACGCTGCCTTGATAAGGCTGAGAACCCCAGGTTTTGCATTTTCTTCTTTTTCTTTGTCATCTGCCAAACACATAGACAAAACTTACATATTTCATGTTACATATTTCCATCTGCTGAGCACAGTGATTACACAGTGTGCCTTTTAGGTATTTTTCCCCACAGAAAACTGAATTTTGAGTGAATCTTTGCAAACTAAAAAATGTCACTAAGAAAATGTTTGTCATCAATCCACTTAGGAATGCAGCATGTGCAGTTCCTTGATGTCAACCACTTCTTTTTCCTCTACTCACCTCTCTCTCATTGCATGACAGCTTCCTACCTACTCGGAGGCAGCACATCATGAGAGTTGTTGGTTATGTCACATGCAATAGAGACCCTTCCTGGCCTGGAGCCTGGGCAATAAAGGAGAAAGGGGCATGGGTCATACAACCTACAGCAGCCTTGATACATCATTCAAAAGCAAAATGGACACAGTGGGTTTTCATATATAACATTTGCCTTTGACTTTTTTTTTTCCTCAATAAACAAAATATCTTGCAAAATAAATAGAGAAACTGATTTCAACTGAAAAAAAAAAACCCACTAAATTGATAAAAGCATCCTGGTAAACCCTACTGAACAATTTTCTAATGGTTAGCCGAAGTTTCAAGTCTTGGTGCCTAAATTTGTCCTAGGTTGGTATCCAGGCCCATAAATCTGATTTTTCCCAAAGCATGTTGAACATGCTGTGTCTTGAGTTTCTCTGGAGTGAGGTGCTAAGGGCTTAGCAATTCCAAATTACCAGGCCTAGAGTCAAGCTTCTGAAATCTGAACATCTAGAATTAGGTAGCTGTGGTCTGATCCAAAGCCCAGTAAACTGAATGGAGAGACTGATGCTGGACTTCTGGTTCTGTATGTGGCTAATTTCATCTATGCTTAGGTGTCAGAGTGAAAATTACCTCATTTGGGACAGGTCAGTCCTGAGTTACCACTGCTTCGCTTGTCGTGAGCTTGTCTGTGAGCTGCACACAGAGTGCCTTTAACAGAGGAGGTGGGATGGCAGAGGGAATGGGGTACTGAAGCAGGCAATCCTACTCATGTGCAGGAGCTGGGCTGCAATGATGTCCTGGGCACACTGTGTAAAACCTTCTCGTGGGTCAAATGCTAACATAAAAATGCATACGACGGGACAAGCAGCTGGAAAGCAGCTCTGCAGAGACCTGAGGCTCACTGTGGACACCAGGCTGACCATGAACCAAAAATGGATCCTTGCATTAGAAGCCAAACAGCCTCCTGGGCTGCATCGGACAGAATATTGCCAGTAGACTGAGGAAGTTGACCCTTTTCTGCTCAACACTGGAGACATGTCTGGAATGCTGTGTCCAGAGCTGGGATTGTTCAGCTGGACAAGGCTTAGAGGGACCTTCTCAGTGTTTGTAAACACCTCATGGGTGGGAATGAACAAGATAGAGCCAGTCCTTTCTCAGTGGTGCCCAGCAACAAGATATGAGGAAATGGGAACTGACTCAATGACAGGAAACATATTTAAACATAAGAAAACCCTTTTTACTGTGAGGACAGTCAAGCACTGGAATACTTTACCCAGGGAGGCTGGGTAGAGCAGCTACTTACACTAAAGTATTATTTTAATGAAAATTTTGCCTAAAATAATTTGACTGATAAACTAAAGACAAATCACTGTTAGCCCAGAAATCCTTTGATGCTCTCCGTCTCCTTCATACTGCAAAGGGATGTAAAATCATGGCAACATGCATCACCACAAAGCCATCTCTCATGCAGGGATTCTTTGGTGAGCAAGAAGGTAATGAAGAGAGTTTGAGTCTTAAGGGTCACACCAAACACCTACATTAAGGTCCCTCAAACTAAGAAATGTTGTATTATATATCTGTATTAAGTTGAAGTTCTTTGACATTAATGCACCTGTACACCTACAAAATGCTGACCCTTCACATTATCTGACACTAAATGTTGAATTGTTTTTTTCTCAGTTTCAGGCAAGTGACCTGGGTAAGTAATTTATCTCATTCAAGATCTGCTTGAAAACTAGAAATGCATGAAAAAAGAACCACTTAGGCTGGTATTCTCACTTTTAGGAACTCGTTCGAGGTGTTTTACCTTAATCATATTGTCAAATCAGATGCATGTTGACCTTGAAAAAAATTAGTGACTAAAAGTATAACCCAAACTCTCCAGAATATTTTCATAGCATCTTTGAGCACAAATACAGGCTGGGTGGAGAACGGATTGATAGCAGCTCTGAGAAGGACATGGGGGCACCGGATAATGAGAGCTGGACGCCACACAGCAATGAGCACTCCCAGCCCAGAGAGCCAAACGTGTCCTGGGCTGCAGCCAGTGCTGGGCAGCAGGGCCAGGGAGGGGATTCTGCCCCTCTGCTCTGCTCTACTGAGACCCCACCTGCAGGGCTGCATCCAGCTCGGGGCTCCCAGCACTGGGAGGACAGGGAGCTGCTGGAGAGAGTCCAGTGGAGGGATACCAGGATGTTTAGAGGGGTGGAGAAGCTCTTCTAACAAGACAGACTGAGAGAGCTCTTTAGCCTGGAGAAGAGAAGGTTTTGGGAACACCTTCTACAGCCTTCCAGTACTTAAAGGGGTCTGCAGGAGAGCTGGAGAGGAACATTTTACAAGGGCATGTAGTGATAGGACAAAGGGAATGGATCTACAGTGAAAGAGTGGTTGAGTGGAAGGTGTCCCAGCCCTTGGTAGGGGGAGTTGGAACTAGATGATCTTTCACGTCCCTCTCAAACCAAACCATTCTGTGATTCTTCCTATCTAAAAACTGCTTGGATCACTTTGAACTGTTTCTCAACCACTGCTGGTTCAGACAGTGAAGCCCACACCTCTGGTTTTTCCATTGCTAGACTGAGAAGGGCCCAAAAATGTCAATTCACTCATGGTATTGCTCTCTTCTGTGAGTTACAGTCAGTGAAAGATTCTCATTTTTCATACAGACTTATCAAGTATTCACGGTATTTAAAAATAGATTTTCCATGTCCTTCTCCAGCCATTGTTTGCATATCCGAGCCAGGTTTATGAATGCAAACAGACCATGTGCAATACTGATAAAAGAACAGCACCTGCTACAAGGTGGGCTGCAGAGAAGGGCCATGTCCATTGTTGACAGAAGTTAATTTCAATGTCTCAGTGCTTTTGTCCAGAAAATTTACCATCCCTAGAAGTGCTGGAGGAAAGTTTGTTCATTTGCAGCCAAGAATAAATAGGAGGTGACTTTTAAGCCTTGCACTGCAGTGGGGATTCCTTGACTGGGAGAATGAGAGGCACAAACTGCAAGACTGCAAACCCTGCAGACAGACAGTCCAAATGACACAGGGCAAGGGGTCATTTATTGGCAAACTCTAATCTACACAAACCCTTAATAAGTGGTGCTACCAGAATATTTGCTCTTTCCTTAAAGCCCAGACCCAATTCCCACCTGTGAGGGCCAGCTCTGCCTCACCATCAAAGACCTGGGTAGCCCAGCACAGCCCTGCAATCTTTCCTGCTCCTTCCAGGCTCCTGGAAGGGAAAGAGACGAGTATCAGCAGCACGGCTTAACTGCCTTTCTACAGGAAGCTGTGCTTTGTAGAAGATCCTGATTCTCTGAAGGTGTTAAAATGACAGATGGGGAATTCCTAGGAGGAGTTTCATTACTGATTTCACAAGCCCAGGAACTGTGGGCTCTTCAAGCTGGCTCAGGATTATTATCACTGTCGCAGCAACCCAGACACAGTCATGCCTCAGCCCCCTGAGGCTGGGCACGGATGTGCCGTGATGCCTGGCGTGCCACGCTGGACCTGGAGGAAATTCTGCTCTGGGCAAGGCTCACGGCAGGGCTGGGGTGCCAGCAGGAACCTACACCTGCAATTGGCTGGGCTCACCGCTCCAGGCACTGCTCCAAAAATAGCTCAGCTGAAAATAAAACTGTGGGAATCCCTGTCTGAAATTGAGCTTCAGAAAATGCAATTATTCACCATGTCCCAGAGGGAAAAAGGCTCTCTTTGAAGACCGTGTACTCAGGCACCAAGTGTGTAAGTCTCTCTGGACAGAAAAGTCACTCAAACAGGTCACATATTTGACTACATGTCTGTTATGCTGCAGGGTTTCCATTCTACAGCATTCTTTAAAAAATATAAATTAAAATGTAAGTAGGAGGAACAAGCAAACCACCACCTCACTTTTCTATTACACTGTACCACAGCTATTATCAACTCAGGTCAGGAGAAGGATAAGGAAATGCACCAAAAGAATGGTTTTATGTGGTCTTTATTTAAACAAAATGTGCAAGAGAAGGCAGAGCTCTAACATTCCTTTTTGCGAAGCTAATTTATGCCTTTTACATTGGATAACACATGCTCTTACATCACACACTGCAGTTTTACACCCTCCAGAACCCAACACTGCTGCCAAACAAGCCAGTGTGGTGGGCTGGGAGTACAGCACTCAAAAAAAACTACCAGAGGAGACAGCCCCTTCAAACTGCTCCTAAGCATCCTACATTTTTCAGCTGCATCATTGCAGACTGAAAGAATTACACCGTCACAGACCCATTACAAACATTAGCTCAAGCAACAGATAGGAAAGAGTAAAAAATAAAGATTCTTGACATCCTCAATTGACTGAAAGCTAATTGCTGTGGCATGCTGTGAGTGTTACTGGTGTCTGTGGAGGCACACACTGAAATCACCTCCAGAGTTTCTGAGAGTCTTTCAATCCTGATAAGACTTCACAAGGAGCCACATGAGGATCACAGTAATCAGGACAATCATGAAGTTGAGGCAAATTTCTTGTGTGGAACGTTCCATTTTTTGAGAGTAATGAGGAGAGAGCAGAGGTCAGCAGGCAGAGCAAAGGGAAAACTCTGGTGCCTTGCTTGGATGTGTCCTTGAGCTCAACCTTCAGGTCACAGGCTCTTAAAAAAAAAAAAAAAGGAGAAAAATATGTAAAGGACAGACACATGAAGGCAGCAGATTTGGTAAAGCTTTTTATATCAGTCTAAATAAATGTTATTTCAGTGGCCAGGAGTAAGTAAGCACTGGGGTGCCAAGAAATAAAAATCATCTTTGGCAGCTTATCACCTTCTTTGATTTCCAGCAAGGATGTTCCCAGTGTCACCCCAAAATACAGTGCACAGGGGTGAGCAGTCTGTGGAAATCAATCCTGCTTTCTGCAAGCATTTTCAAATAAATAATGCCTAAGCCCCATTTAACACTTTCAATAAGTATACAATGTCAATATAATTTAAATTCCTGTATTTGCCTGTGTGTTTTTTTAAAAAACTACATGCAAACTACTTTTTTATAGAGAAAGACTAATAAATCTGAATTATTTGTTGCTACTAAAAGTACAAGGAGAACCTAAGGTTAGACATTTTCATTTCTGAAGAACTTCACATGTTTTGTGAGTCATTTCCACATATAAAATAATATTTTCTCAAGAAACTTCTGCCTTTCCTGAAATTTTAAGAAAAAATTGAATTAAAAATGCTAACATCTCCTATTTCAAAAATCTCATTCAAAGTGTACTCAAAAACTTTTCTGTTGGTTATTGCTTTTATCTACTTTAGGACAGCAATTTTTGAATTTTATATTATTATGGAGTTCATGGAGAAAAAAGAGAATACTTTTCACAAATATCATGCACTAATCTCTGCATACCTTGCAAATAAAATAAGAACCCTTAAACAAATGAAGCATTAAGTCTAGACAAAGAATTTCAGCTACACAACCAGATTAGGCTGTAACATCTCTAGTGCAAATGAAAAGCCTTGGGACCATACCAGCACCAAGACAGGGAGTTTCTACTGAAACTGTTTTAGTTTGCAGATTAAATATTAAAAGCCCAGTGCATGCAGTTAACAAATTCCTCCATTTTCAAATTGTTTTGCCAGCCTCCTATGTCCTTGCACACAAGAAAATCTGACCTAATAAGTAAGCCAGTTCTTTTACCTTGAGGAAGTAAATGAAGCCCAGTGGTTCCGCCTCTGGACTTGGGGTCACTGCAGATAATTTTTCCCTCCAAGCTTCTGCCTATCTCCCACTCGGTCTGGATGCTCTGTCCCTGCGTGGGAACTAAAGTAGGCTGAGGGTGGAGGCCAACAAGTGCGTTGGCAATCCAGGTGCTGACATCACACCCCCACACCTCCCCCCCCTAAATATTTTTGGAGGGCTAAGCTGGGCTGCAAATTCAGTTAAGGCTGTTTATGCAGTGGGCTCTGTGGGCTGATTTGCTTCTCTTGCCATGGTGCTTTACTAACAGCAGAGTTGTGTGGATTCCTTGGGAGTCAAATGGATCTGAAGAGAATTTCATACAGTCATAGAATGGTTTTGGTTGGAAGGAACCTTAAAAATTATCTAGTTCCAACTCTCCTGCGGTGGACAGGGATACCTTCCACTAGACCAGGTTGCTCAGAGCCCCCTCCAACCTGGCCTCGAACACTTCTGGGAACTGGGATGCCCAGCTTCTCTGGGTAACCTGTGCCAGTGCTTCACCACCCTCACAGTGAAGAATTTCTTCCTAATATCTAATCTAAATTTACTCTTTAAGCTAGAAGCCATTCTCCCTGTTCTGTCGCTGCATTCTTTCCTTTGGCCTGTTGGTGTCTTTCCCAGTGTGGAGAAAGGGAAAGAAAGAACCACTTGAAGAGTTCTGTGTGGAGAGTTAATGATCTCAAGATTACTTCCAGGATATGGAACCTGTCTACCTATCTACGTTTTTGAGTACAGTACAGCTGTTGCTGTTCCACATACCTATAGTCTGCACAGCTTCTTGAGAACATATGCATTGCAAAGAAAGTGAATAGGAGAAAAGCATACTTTTCATTTCAATACAAATAACTGAAACAGGATCATTTGCTGGATAGAAAAGTTTGGGACTAATTTGCGCTGGAAAGTACAAAACATTTCTTTAAAGTACTTCTGATACTCTTGCATGCTTGTCCCCCATTGAATTTCAGCCCTGCTATGAATGCTTCACTTATCTGAGCATATAGAGAAGTATTTCTGCCACCCTGCAGTGTCTCACCCCAGAACGAGACTGCTCTGTGGCCTAGAAAGCTGTAACCTCCACATTCCCTTATCTTCGGTCGAGGCACTGCTAGAACTTGCTCTAAACATGAACAAGAAGAAGTGGCTGTTTACTCCCTTTGACCTGACACAGCAGAGCGAGCTGGAATGAACTGGGAGCAGACAGTGCCATGGGCTCCCCCCTACTTGGGGGGGTATACAAGTATTTCCACTGAAGTCAGAGGGGTCACTTCTGCCACAGTGTTACCAGAGGAGTGGGGGTATCCTGCTCAGGCTTGAATGTGTAAGGCTATTCACAACACTGACCTTATTCTCACTGCCAAACACAGTGTGACATATATAATGCAGATTATTTATTCTGATGCCTTTTGTATATTTATATTCAGGCATGCTGGGACATACTTTAGCTCAGAATGTCTGGGCTTGTTTGTCACAGTCCCACTCCTTTGAGCTCCCATGTCTCTCCCTCTGCACCATCGCTGGCACTCACATCACGGGACGATGGCACAGTGAGGAAGGCCAGCTGGCTGGAAACCTACCTGGTGGAAAACACAACAAAACAAATAGCTGTGGGTAACCAGGGGGGTGGAGGAGAGTGTTGCTTGGGTTTTGCTGGATGATCTCCCTAAATAGTCTTCCCACGGGATCAGGGGTGGTAGGAGGGGTATCGGAATAGTAGAAGGTTTCCTTTTCATTGATCTGTCTGCCTTGCCCTCTTACACAGCCGGGCAGCACATTCAAAAATGCCAGTGTGCTGCATGGGAGCCTAGTGCTAAAGTACACAGATCAAACAGTAAAGGCTTTAACCCGTGCTTCATTCAGGAGTTACATGCCTAAGCAGTTTTTTCAGGGTCCTGTTACACCACTTGCTCTGCTGAGCCATCCTTTTAGGGAAAACTTGGGCAAACATCCCACACTTACAGGGATTGGGGAAGTCCAGGTTGAAAATGTTCCTTTTAGCCAGAGGGAAACAAGATTATGACTACCATGAGCCTACCCTAGACTATTTCCTCCCTTGTAATGTTCTGAAGCAGAAATCTGTGGATTTCCCATGCTATATCTCATTTACTTTGCCTTAAATCGCATAAATCTTCACCAGAGAAAAGGTGAAACATTTGAATGCCATCTACATCATTATTAAATGTTACACAGCACTGCCCAAGTATTCCCCTTGGACTATGGAAACCTTGGGATTTATTTTACTCTCTGCTAACAGAAAACTCAAAAGTTTTAAAAATATTTTAAAATTTAGAACCCATTAGCTCTGGTCCCCAGGCTCAGGCCCCCTGCACTTCCACGCTGACAGAGAGCTCCTTTCTCCTCTGTTCCAGTTCATCCCCTTCTTTAATGTCCTGCTTGACAGTTAGGAAATTTCCCTTCGTCAAAGCAGGGAAACAGTGCTATAAATGTCATTAATCACAATACACACACTAAACACCCTGATTCACTTCTACAGGCAATGATATTTCTCTCATTTTTTTGTGCTGAGGATTTTGCAGTAGATCATGGATGAGCATATAGGATCACAGATATTCATTGATGAACCAGAACAAAGCTCGTCTAGCCCAACACAGTGAATGGTAGGGAAATCTGGGGAAAGTATACAGAAACACAGGAAATATAACATGATCTTTGCCTAGATATCCCCAAATGTCTGGGGTTCAGTCTACTGGGATTGCTAGATAGAGACTACAAACAGGCTGGGTTTATGGCTCCCTCTTATATATGGATCTTACATATATATATATATATATGATCTTACATATGTAAGATCAAACAACATGTTCTTACTAGAGCTTTACCTATATATTACATATGTACACACAGACATTCATGCACACACAGACTTGTGGGGGGG
>VWZN01008015.1:42613-64378 GCA_013396955.1 Regulus satrapa
GAAAGCCCCCAGAAACCCCCCAGAAACCCCACACCCGGGGCTCTCCAGAGGGGAAACCCCTCAATCCCGCCGAGGGGGCGAGCACAGCCCGGCCGTGTGACGGGGCCACCCCCAGGGACCCCTCCCTGCACCCCAGGGACTGCTCCTGTGCCCCAGCAAAGCTCGGGGGATGCTGCGGGGCTGCACCTCCAGCAGATGCTCCCTGCACCCCTGCCCCGCCCTCCTCCGGGAGGATTGCACCCCAGCAGGTGCTGGGTTGGGTTTTTTCACCCCCTGCTCCAGGGCCAGCAGGATTTTTCCCGGCTTGTGGCTCTTTTTGGAGAACCTTCCTGCGCCCTGTGCGTCCCTGGGGATGCAGCCCCGGCAGGGCTCTGCCAGGCACTAAACGAAGTTGAAATCACGGTCCTGCCAGGAGTTATCCACCTGCTACGGGTCTTTAGAGGCTGCTAAACACCCGATAAAATTAACTCAGGGGAGCCTCCGCTGTCCCTGGGCCGTGGAGCTGCCAGCATTCCCGGGAAATCTGTCACAGCGAGGAAAAGGATCCAGGAGGAGCAGGATATTCCTGCCACTCTTTGCTCTGAGAGGTTCCTAAACCCAGCCTCCTCCTTCGGGACAGAAATAAAGGTTTCCCCAGGATTTTTCCTGCGCTCAGTTCCTGCTTGCATCCTCCTGTATCCTGAATTTCTTCCCCTCCGTGACGCAGCACCGAGTCTTGGCCAGTGCTGCTCACCAAAAACATCTGCCTCCGAGCTCCCTCACACAGCCTCATTATGGATCCTAATTAAATAATTGCACATTTTCATTCTCCGTAATTACAGCCACTACTTATGTAAATAAATGTGCTGCCTGCAATTACAAAGTTATGAAAAGCCATTAGGAAATATAGATTCGGTTAAGGAGAAAATCCCTTCAGAGAGCTCCTGCCCAGGCCCAAGCCTCCCAAGCAGCTCTGCCTCATCCCCCCCTTCACACCCCGAGCCCTCCTTCAGCGCCAGGAACCCCCTTCCCACCTGGAATTCTCGGCATTTCCCCAGGCTACAAAGTGAAACATCCTTAATGCATCCTGACAGGGAAATCGCTCCCCTTATGGCAATGCTGCAAGGCACGGCATTTCGGGGAGTAAAGGTCCAAAATAGCCTTTCCCTTCAGCTTTCTTATTTATTTCCTCCACCTTCCTTATTTATTTCCTCCCATAAATACACACAGGGGAGTTCCTCAGCTCTTTAAAGCAGCAGCCTCGATATCTCCCTGAAGGATCACCTAAATTTAAAAAAAAAAGAGAAGAAAAAAGCCACTTTTACTGTTTCCTTTCTGCAGCAGTTTGGGAACCACAGCCTCCCTTGGGGCACACACAGCTTCCTGCAGCTCGGGCATGCTCAGGTTTGCAAAGCAGCCCGTGCCGACTGGAAAAGGGGGAAAAAAAAAATAAAAGTAAAAGGGATTTAATTTAGGAAGTGCCTGAATGGCAGAACCACCATCCTGAGCCCTCGGGACCTGGCAGGTTGTGTCAGCCCTTGTGGCCCAGCAGCGTTTTTGTGCGGTGCTGAGAAGGTGCTTGGCTTAACAGAGTTGCCACCTGTGACTCAAAAATAGCCACATATTTTAGGAGGTCCTGGCAAACCAAATATATTTCTCTTCTCTTCTCTTCTCTTCTCTTCTCTTCTCTTCTCTTCTCTTCTCTTCTCTTCTCTTCTCTCTCTGCCATAAAGCTCACACACAGACACAAACTGGCTGAAGTTTCTGACTCATTAATCCTCCTTTCCCAGCAGCTGGAGCTCCGTGGCAGCTCGGGCCAGTGATTCAGCCCCACTGGCTCCTGCTGAATCCTCATTAAACGCCCAAGAACCCGGCTGGATTTTCCTGGCTGCCCTCGCTCACCCGCCCAAGGTTTGAGAAGCAGTTTGCCAATAAATCACCCCAAGCACCGCACCCCGAACAAAGCTCCTGCCTTTGAGCCCAAAGCTCGGATCTCTCAGCCCGGAATCACAAAGAGATGCTTTGCACGTGGAAGAAAACATCATTTTTCCCCCAGCGCTGGGGAAACGTTCTGCTTTTCTCATCTGCGAGGTGATGAATCAGCCCCGTGTTTGCAGGCAGCGAAGGGAAAAACACCGTTCTTCATCCGCGCTTTGGGGAGCTGCTCCTCGCTGATTTTGGGGAGGTGGAGGAGGAGGAGGAGGAGGAATTTCGGGTGCCCTTTTCGGCAGCCGGGCTGGGCTCCAGCTGCTCTCTGCTCCGGGCCGCGCTTGGCCGCGGGAGGGTTTGTCAGGAGCGCATGGAAGCAGCCAGAAAAAGCAAAATGTTGATGTTTGGAGAGTTCCCCTCCGTCCCCGGCGCCGCGGGGACAGGGCAGCAGCTGCTGTTCCAGGGATGCTGCTCTTGCCACCCTCTGGGAAAATAAAATAACATTTGAGAAAAGGACGTTTCCACCAGGCCGGGAACCGCGGCTCACGCGGATTTCTGCACCAAAGGGGTGCCCGTCCCCCGGGGCACCCGCCGCTCTGCTGCTCTTCAGTTTTCCCTTGAAAAGTCAAATTTGATCCCTCCTGGGCAAGGTGGAAGGGCTCTAGTGCTGATCTACCCCTTCAGCCTGCCAAGAAAGCAGAATTCTGACCCTTGCTGCAGCTGGATGTGTTTTTAACCCACTGTGCCCTTTGGCATCTCCTCAGGAGCCACCTCTGTGGGGGAATTCGTGTCCAAAAAAATACAAAGCCCCAGAGCAGCAAGGCAGAGCCCCCAGCCTCCAAAGCTGCCTGCCAGGCTTTCCCCAGAGCAGGTTCTTTGCTTCCTCATTTCAGAGGTGATGATCTAATGAGTCATTAAAGACAAACAAGAAACAGGAGAAAGCGTGTTTGACTTAGCACTTCTTCTTCCCCCCAAAAAAAAAACCTGTAACTGCAGAATTTTAAGCAGAGCGAGCCAGAGCAATTTTAATAATATTAAGCTTAAATTGACAGCGAAAAGGGTGAATACAAAAGAGTAACAAAAACCCAAATATATATAAACCATAAGGCTTTGTGAAAAGAATATGATTAAGCTTTCAGAGTTATACGTTGGAAATTTAGGCAGCACTGGGAGCGAGGGCTTTTTCTTCCCTGCCGTGTAAGCACAGAACAAAGGCTGCAATAATTCACCCAAAGGGGCCTGGGGCTTTCTGGTTTCCATGCCCAGCTCTGGTGGCATCTCTCGGCTGTTCTCCCCCTGCTCCTGGTGACAATTGTCACCTTCTTCTGCCAGAGGAACGGGGCACTGCTGCCCAGCAGTGAAGGCAGAGCCCAGCTCTGTGTGCCTTGGCTGCTCTCCCTCAGCCTCGGGGGGAAACCGTGGGGTTACAGTAAAAATAAATGTGCGGTTTCGCTGGACAAATAAACGGGAAGGTGCCTGCGTGCGTTTCCTGCGTTCATTTTCATTGCTGCAGCCGTGAAAAGGAGAGCCAGGCTGGCACACGGGGCTGAAATGCTTTGGCAGCAGCAGAGAGGCTCCGGAGCTGGGGGGATGCCGAGGGGCAGAGATGGAGCAGCAGCTCCCAAAAGGTCCCTGGGGGTGGATTTTTATTCC
Organism: Regulus satrapa; assembly: GCA_013396955.1. Taxonomy (NCBI): domain Eukaryota; kingdom Metazoa; phylum Chordata; class Aves; order Passeriformes; family Regulidae; genus Regulus; species Regulus satrapa. The sequence goes on from VWZN01008015.1 coordinate 46,175, forward strand.
TCCCCAGGCTCAGCTCTGCCAAGCTGGACAGAGCAGCCTGCATCTCCAGAGCATCCCTACACCAAAAAGAGCCTTTTTAGCCTCTGATTTGGGACAAATCCCAGCATTTCCCGCGGACAAACCCAGCCTGCAGGAGCTGCTGGCACCAGCTCCCTCCCCAGCCCTTCAGCTGCGTTTGTGCAGCGGCTCCATTGATCCCAGCAGCTCATTACTGGTTAACGATGGCATTCCTGATGATTGCTCCCAGCCCGGCAGGTCCTGCAGCGCCTTCTCTCCAGGTGAGCTCTGCAGTGCTCAGGAAATTGTCGCCTCACGTTCGGGGAGCTTGCCAGCTTCGCCGTTTGTTTGTGTGCTCGTTTCTCAGGGGATGCTGGAGGCTCCGAAAGAGCTGAGTGAACCTGTCCCCTCCTCATCACACCTGGGACACTTCGGGGTCACCCTGCCCTGAGAGGCTGCAGGACTCAGGGCGGCAAGAGAGCAACTGAGGCTTGGCAGATAAGTGGTAAATAATTAAGGATATGACTCCTACGGCGCTGATTTTTCACTGTCACATAAACAACAGCACCAACAACAATAATAACGGGCCAATATTGCCAGATACCAGGGGGATTAAACATCAAATTAATACTTAGCAAGGTTAGGATTAAGCAGAAATAACAGCTTTATGATTAGAGTCTGAAACTGCCGCTGATAATGACTGATTATGCTCCTGCAGAGGAAGAATTACAAGTACTTAAGGACAAATAACCCTCCCGAAGTTGCTGGCAGCCTTAAGCTGAGGAGCACAGACATAAATCGTGTGTGTAATGGGGCTGGAGCTTTGTGGACAGAGCAGGGAGGTGAGGGAGGACGTGAGTGATTTCCAAGAGATAAAACACTTGCTTGTCTCCATGTCACCGCTACCAAAGCGCCGGGGAGGAGTTAAACCGAGCAAAAAAGGATTTAAAAAAAAAGAAAAAAACAAGAAAAAAAAGCCCTTCTCAAGTCCTCTCTGCGTGGGGTTTGGAGCCCTTGTGGCAGAGCCCTTGTTTGTGTGAAATGATTTTCTCTGGAGCTTGGCAGCGTCTGTCTGCAGTTTCCAGCCCATCAGGTTGGTGTTTCTGGAGCTCCTCGGCTCCTCTGGGCTCCTCTCCATGGGCTGGGGTCTCGGGGGGTTTGTTTTCTCCCAGCCTGAACACGGCAACAAGGCAGAGGCAGCAAATCTGTCCCGTTGGGTAAAGCTGGAAATGGGGAGAGAGACAATCCTGGGGAGAGACTCAGAGCATCTCCTGACAGAGCCTCTGCCAGGAAAACCCTGAGCAGAGCTGGAAATGGGGGAGGGTCCCAGTTATGGGCTGGGACAAGTGAGGAGGTTGAGTGGGGACCTGCCAGGACAGAGGCACCAACTCTCCTCTACTCGCAGGATGTTCCATCCCATGCTCAAATGTTCTGTTCCGTGCACAAATCCGCCTCTGAAAGCACCCCCGGCACGTGGAAACCCCATCCCAGAGACTCACACTGCTCACAATAAAGCAAATAAACCTGGGGTCCCAGCTGTGCCGTTTCTTGGTGCAGTTTGGAGCTCACGGCGGTGCTAACGCAGCAAACGTGACTCTGCCCGAGCCAGGCTCTCCCGAAGGCACAGTCCTGCAGCAGGCACGGCGATGGGGAGCGCTTCCACCCAATCTCCCTCCCTGGAGAGCTTCCAGAGCCATCTGGACACAGTCCTGTGCCCTGGGATGAGCAGGGAGGTGGCACCGGGTGCTCCCTTCCAGCCTGACCCTTCCTGGGATCCTTCCAGCTGGGATAATAATATTTGCTCGGCTTACAAACAGAATTCTCTGGGCCATTATCACAGGAAACGAAAACTCTGTTGTACATGGAGCTGTGTGCTTGCAGGAGAACCTGAGGGGAAAAGAAAAAAAAAAAACCCCATAAAGATTTAACCAATTAAAAAAGAGATTTTATGGGATGATGGCAGTGGAGCACATTTGGAACCAGATGAAACTCATCAACACATTAAAGGGAAATCAGAGAAATCTGTGGTGTGTGTGCCACATCCTCCCTGTGTCCCCTACCACTTAACCACCACGGTGAGAATTTGTTGTTGCCCCCTCTGGGCTGCAGTCAGTCCGGGCTAATCCCGGCTGGTCTGGGCTCTCCAACAAAAACAAATGTCTAAAAGAAACCTTTAGCACCACTGGAGTGGACACAGAATGCAGGAGATCCTGGAAGTCGTCCATGTGAAGGAAGAGTCCTCTGAGAGTGCCAGCCCCAGGCAGGAGCACAGCCCAGGCGGGAGGTTCATTAAAACTGGTGACTAATTGCAGATTAATTAGGCGAGGGAAGCTGCGGTAGCTCCTCACTGCTCCTCCTCATTGCCCCTCCATCTGTCTGCAGGCAAACCCCAGCGAGATATTTCCTGTGGTGCTCCAGGGTTGGGAATCGAGAGGAAAGCAGCGGGAAGCAGAAAGGATCCAGCAGCAAATTCCTGAGAGAGGAACAATGGGGATGGTTGGGGGTTCCTGGTTTCAGCTGGCACTGGGTTCAGCTGGCCCCAGTTTTTGGAAGTCACTGCTGCACACAGAAGCGATGGTTGAGGCTCTGAGCCGATCAAAGCCCTCGTGCTGAGCTGCAAAAAGGATTTTGGACCTGCAGCAGCCCGGCAGGGCCAGAGCTGCGTGGAATCGTGGTGCCAAGGCAAGGAGAGAAGCTCCACGTTGGGCTGGTGAGGAGCAAAAGCTCTTTCTCCGTCTGCTGGCCACTCCCAGGCCTGAGATTTTCCAGCTTTCCTGCAGGACTGTGCAGGCACATTTCATTTCTGCAGTGCCTTGCTGCCTCTGGCTGATTTACTGCCCCCAGCGCAGTCTGGCCACCGAGCTGGGCCCGTCTGGCTCCAGCTGGCTGCTGCCCCTCGCAGACCTTCCTCAGACCTGTCCCTGTCCCCCACCCTCCTGCCCAGCCCTTCCCTGACCCCGCTCTCTCAGAGCCGCTGCTCCCTGTGCTGGGTAAGGACAGAGGGGCTGCTCTGCCCGCTCCAAAATCACCCTGAGCCTGACACAAACCCAGCCCGGGGGTCTGTCCCACACACGGGGCCCCCTCAGCTGATCCAATGAAAAGAGCAGGAATTAAGTCTTCAATTAATCTTCCCCTCTCCTTGCCGGGGCTCGCCTGAACTGATCCACAGCAGTTTGCCAGGAGCCAGCAGGGAGAGGGAAGCAAGCTGGGAGAAGAGGCAGCTCAGATGCTTTGCCTCAACATCAGCAAGAAGCCAAAGAGAAAAAAACTCCAGCTTGTATTAAACTGTTTTGGTTTTTTTTTTTATTATTATTTTTTAGTTTATTTTTTACTCACTGTAACATTAGTAGCTATTAGGAGTTGTTTTATAGGGATCATCACCTCTGACGTTCACCTCAAAATTAATGTTGGTCCCAAAGCCTGGCCAGCCCAAGCCCAGGTGAGGCGGAAGGAAGGTCAGTAGTGCCTGAAAAAACACCCAGGTGAGAACACCGAGGTGAGAACACCAAGATGAGAACACCAAGACATGATGGCCAGAGAGGGGCAGGAAGTTTGGCCAAGAAACCAAACACGATTGCCAGTGTGGGTTTGAAAACGGTGCTGAGCCCCCCTCACCTGAAATCAGAATATTTTCTGTACCTCTAGGTGGCTTCCCAGCCCAGGGCACAGGCAGGGGCCCAGGGATGGGGTTGTTCTCAGAATCTGTCGGAGGACAGAGGGTTTGCCTGGCCCGTTGGCTGCCGAAGGCAACGAGGAAGAAGTGATAGGAAATATGGACTGAGCCGGGTCAATGGGGTTACATAACTGCAGATGGCTCCAGCCTGCTTTTCCACGGGCATGGAGTGTTTCGCCAGAGCCATGGGAATGAGCTGAGGGGAATCAATCTGACCCCCAGGGCTCAGTGTCTCCCCGTACGGATTCGATTTCTTTGATCTTTGTCGAGAGCGAGGATCGATTTTATTCTAAATGAAGCAGAGCAAAAGCCCCTTTTCTCATTTGCTGCAGCTGCATCCAGCCAGGCTGTGTGAAAACAACTCCTTGATCCCTGGAAAGTGCCCTGCTGAAACTTTGCTTTTGGTATTTGTACCAGAATTTGTCATCCAGTTTGGGCTGGATCAGCCAGAAACCCATGAATGACAGTTTCCTCTCCCCGGTCCTGGATTACCCTGGATAATCTGAATGTTTTCAAGCTGAGAAATGAAACGACCACGATAAACATCCCTCTGCAAGCCTGAGGGCCGAGCTCTGCCATGGGGCCGGCTGCTGTTTAATCACTTTGCAGATGTAAAGGGTCTTTTCTCTATTTAATGACCTCTGTGTGCCAAGCCAGAGGGAGGACAGTCCTTGTGCTTTGAGCTGGGAGTGAAAAGAAGAAGAGCTCCCAGCAATTCCTCCCCTCCCAAGAGCCAGCATCCCCATGCAGCTGGGTGAAGAGTTCTCCCTCCTGCCTACACAGCCAGGTAAACGTGGGCTGGCAATTAAAGTCCGGATTTCAAACTCTAAACGAGTTTGCCTTTGATTGCCGTGCGTCAGTCGCAGAGCAAATCATGTTTATTCATGACTCTGCCTCCCAACCCGCCCGGCTCAGGGGGAGCTGATGCTCCCTCCACATCCAGAGGAGCTCCCAGCTCCTGGTCAGCAGCCTGAGATTCCTCTGGACAGCCAAAGCCAGCCTGCCTCCGTCTGACACGGCAGAGATTCCAGCCTGGATGGAGCAGTGCCCTTGGCAAGGGGTGGAATTGGATATATTTAAGGTCCTTCCATTGAAAGGGGAGTGTTCCCAAAAGTGGCCAGCAAGAGGTGTTTACAGAGCCCAGCTCTGGGCGTTTGCTCTTGATTATAAACATGTGGTGGAACAGAAACCTGCACAATTGAATAACCCTGAGCTCCCTTAGCCAGCCAATTTCCTTTCACAGGCTGCTGAAACAACTGCTTGTGGAAATTACTCAGGGCAGCCCTGGGAAATCAGACCCTGGACTGATCACAAGTTGGTCTTTCACTCATGTTTATACATTTGGCTTCATTTCCTCGGCTGTTTTTCCACGGGTGTGCTTGCACCAAGGCCTGGGCACCCCAGTGAAGTTGTTTTTCCACACCAGATCTCCCGGGCTGGGCACAGCCTTGCCTTGCACTGGTATTTTTTTGCTCTGCTGCTCTTTGCACATGTGGGGATGCACATCCAGACACTGAAACTACACCCAACAACTAGCAGAGGTGAGGACGGGATGGAGCACGGGGTGAGATCTGTGGATTTCTCCAACATTCCTTTAGAGACTGGTGTAAAACAAAAAACCAAAACCAGTTTTCGTGAAGGTCTGTGACAGGACCTGAGCTGTCACAGACCGAGCTGTGCCTCACCCCCCTGCTTTGGGAATACTGGAAATGGAACATTCTCAAGTGGCTGAAAAACTCCTCTCCATCTCAAGAGCTCTCCCCAGGTGGAACAACATCCTGCAAGCTTTGCTGAGTGCTCTCAGAGATCCCTTATTTCCCACCAGTCTCAGTGGTCAGACCATTCCTGAGCCATGGAGGTCAATAGTGGCTCCACTGGCGGGTTTAATCCTGCTCACGGGGCAGCCACAGAGCCTGCCCCTTGTGAGGGGACGAGTGAGCACCCGGGAAGATTTTCCCTCTAAGCAAACCTTGCTCCTGATTCTCATTTTGTGAAATATTTCATATTTTGTGAGTAGGTCTGATGCAGTCCTTTGCACCTCAAGCTCTCAAGCAATGCCCAGCAGAAAATCCAGATTCTGCTCCATTTTCTTGCTATTTTGGAGAGCCAGAGGAACAAAAGACGTGTTTGGGGTTGGATTTTTTGTTTTGTTTTGTTTTTTTTTCCCTGCAGGCTTGAATCCTAACCCTTATTCTCCCAAGATCCACAGAGCCCATAATAAGGAGATATCACCCTTTATCCTCCAAAAAAAAAAGGAAAAGATTTATCAGTGGGGAGGTTTCTGAGCTGTCTGGCAACACCTGGAGAGATTTAGGGAAGTTTCATTGTGTTGTGACACAGAGAACCCTGATGCTCCCTGGGCTGGGAGCATCATGAGAGCACAGCCCAAGGTGAAGCAGTGGACTGAGACTCGATCTGGGCAGTGCCAGAAAAGTCCTCTAAAAACCTCCCATGCCTTATTTTAATAACACACAAAAAAGTTATAATTTCTGTCATTTGAATTTCAAATCCAACAGAAAGATCTACCTGATGCTTCTATTTTAAAATGCAATTCTTTCTTCTCTTTTCTTTTCAACTCCTTTGCAGAACCAAACATCATGTTTCATCTCCAAGCACTGAGATTAAAAAAAGCCAAAACAATTAGTGGGGAGCTGATGAAGGTGACAGGGTCATAATTAGTGCTGTTCCTCTCCAGCATGTGTTTATCATGCTAACAGAACAAGTCACTCACAGTGTTAGAGTCATGAGCTGCAGGAGCACACATGCCTTGTGCAGCTCTAGCACTGCTGGGGCTGCTCTGCAGGGGGAAGAAAAAAAAAAAAAAAGCACAAATTTAATGTTTAAAGGAGAGCTAGAGAGGTAAATAAACAGGAATGGTTTGGATGCTGCTGGTGGCTGAGTTAAACTGATGTTGTACAGCTTCAGAGCTGCCTCTGTTTGGAGTTTTGAGGGTGGTCCCTGCTAGGACAGGAGCAGTCCTGGTGATAATTCTGGGATATTCCAAAAGAAAATGGGTTTGAGGCACCAGAGACTCCGCAGCACCTGCGCAGAGAGAGCAGGAGATGCTGGAGGCAAATCCCTCAGGAGCCCCAAACCAAACTGGGGAATTAAACCAATCGCTTAATTAAATACTTCTACAGAGCCCTCTGTAAATCCCTCCTTTCCCCCCTCCCCACTCAAACACTGGGTGCTCCTGGCAGGCTTTTGCAGGGAATTAAATAATCTCCCTAAAACTACTTTGTCTTCCTGCATCCACAGCTGAAAACGAGCAGCAATTTCCCTGGGAGGACGCCCCTCTGAGAGTCCCTTGCTAATTAGGTCTCAAGTGATTAGTTCCCTTCCCATCCTGCCCTAAATCTCGATTTGGTTTTTATTTTTTTTTTTTTTTTTTCCAACCTGGTGTTGGAAAAGTCAGCTGGAGAAAAAGAAAATTAATAATAATAATATAAATAATAATAATAATAAAATAAAATAAATACAATAATATAAATAATAATAAGATAAATAAAAAGATAAAGATAAGTAATAAGATAAGTAATAAGATAAGTAATAAGATAAGTAATAAGATAAGTAATAAGATAAATAATAAGATAAATAATAAGATAAATAATAAATAATAATAATAAGTTGCAAATAAAATCTGCAACTCTTTTTTGACGCCGTGCAAACGCAGGTCCGGGAGGAGCGAGGCAAGCGGGGGGAAAAGGGTGGAAACCGTGGAACGAACTTCCCAGGGAAGGCAAAGCCTTGCCGTGAAACGGGAGGAGAGACGGGGTGAGTTGGAAGAGACAGCGACATCCCTGCGTCAGGACACACCCCGAGAGGCCGAGGAAAACCTGCTGGAACAAATCCTCCCGCCGACAAACCCCAGGAGCGATGGATCGCCACGCTTTTGGAGGGAGGGGGGGGGACATTTCTGGGTTTGCTGCCAAATCCCCGCAGCCCTCGGGGCTGGCTTTAAATTAAATCAGCCCGCCCCCACCTGCCCCACGCAGGCCCTGGTCATTAACCCGTTAATTGCGGTTAATTAAAAGCGGCTCCTGGGGGCACTGAGAGGGAGGGAAAGGAGCCCCTGTGGGGCTGAGAGGAAGGTGCCAGGTTGAGCTCGCTGGGTGTTTGCCTCGCTTGACCTTGCGGGGATTCCTGGCTGTGATTCCTGGGTATTTTTTAATGCAGGAAAAGTGCGGGTAGGGCATCTCGCCCTGCAGCAAATGATGGCAGCTCTGAGGCAATTCCTGGCGCTTAGACGGGGGGGTTTGGAGCGGAGGATGCTCCAGGCTCTCCCCCGGGGCAGGACACGGTGCTGGGGCATTCCGGAGCTGCTCCCACCCCGGCTTTGCTGGAGACAGACCCTGCTGTGCCAGAGTCCCTCTGCTGCTGCCCTCCCACGGATCAGGCAGGCTGGGAATGCTCTCTGGAAACCACTCTGGATCGATATCGGAATCAATGGGGCTGTGTGACAGCCGGGATGGGCTCAGGGAGCCTGGAGAGCGAGAGAGCAAAGCGGGGGGTGGGCGTTTGGTGAATGGGGTGGAAAGGTCAGGCAGCAGAAGAGGTGACAGACAGGGAAAACACCTGGACAGACCCTGCAGAAAGATCTCCTGCTTCCCCAGTTCCAGCCCAGCAGCCAGACAAGAGCCGTGCCAAGTCCCACGGCTCTGCCACCAGCTCCTAAAGACAGAGCTTTCTCGTCTGTTGGCTCAATAAACAGCAGCCTGTTATCATATTTATTTGCTGATTGAATCTAAATTACAAGCGAGCTGCGAGCTGCAGAATGGCTCTGTGGAATTAGCAGCTCAATCCCGCTCTTTTTTTTTTTAATAAGGATTCTGATTGCAGCAGTGATACATCCTGCAGGCTCCGCGGGTAAGCCTGAAATGAATTCAAAATAAAAGGAGAAAAACGAGAGTGGAGATAATCTCCAAGTGTCAATTTGCCTTTTAAACCCGATTTACCAACCCTTGAAACAGCCCTTGGCTGGTAGCAGAGGAATGAGCGAGTTGGAATGCTCCTGAGGAAGATTATTTTTTTTTTACCCCCCTAAATAAGCTGGGTTTTAGGGTTTAACCGGGAATTTTGGCAAAACTCAGGGAAGAGCCGGGTCGGGGGGCTGCGGGGGCCCCGGAGTCAGCTGCTGTCCCTTGGGCAGAACCTGCTCATCAGGCATTCAGTGCTGACCTTTCCTGCTTTTATTGGAGAGGGCTGAGCGGCTCCTCGGGGAGGGCAGCGCAGCAGGTGAGCTCTGGGCAAACACAGGTGAGGCTCCTCCTGAACTTTGCACAGATTCCCAGGGGAGAGCTGTGCCAGGGCCAGGGATGAGCATCCCAGCAATGTAACCCCTTCGGGGATGCCCTGGCAAGAAGAAAACCCTGTCAAATCCAACCCCATCCCATTTTCCCGGTGTGCAGGCGGGTTACTGGGAGGAGGTTTCCACTGGAAAAGGTCCTTCCAACGCAGATCCACAATGAGCAGCTTTTGTCTCCTCGAGGATGAGACAGGCTGGGGGAGAGAAAAAAAAGCACAATTTGTGGAATTTGCTTCGAATTTCCCATCCCGAGGTCCTGAGCACAGACCTTTCCCAGGCTACACTAGCACAACAAAATGCCCCATGGACAAAAAACCATCCCAGTTCCAAGGAGAGGAGCGAGCAACAGAAAATGAAGTGCCAAGTTCACCTTCCTGCAGTGTGACAATTCAAAAGGTGTCATTTCCGTGACAGTTTTTCTCCCTAATTAGAGGCATAATTAAAAATTACACTTGGGAGGGGAGAAAAAAAAAAAAAAAAAGGCAGTTTGTGCTTCCCCCCCACCCCCATTTAAGGGAACAGAATCCTTTGAGGATGGGGCTTAAAGCAAGACTGAGTCCTTTGGAAACAGAGCGAGCTGAATGCGTGGAAATTTAGTTCTCCACTCCAATCTGGGTCGGAGAGCAGTGGATCAGCCTTTACTCTGTGTCAGGCCCTGCCTTTGTTTGCCTTTCTCATCCTCTTCCCCCCTTTATTGCCCAGAATTACTCAGGGTAATTTCCTCTGAGAGCAGAGCCCCCATTAGACAGTCAGGAACTCAACGGCGAGGGCACAGAAGTGCAGGGAACGAGGCAATTTCTGCTGCTCTGGGGCAGTTTGGGAGCATCAGGGCTCTGAATTTGGGTTGGTAAATACAGGGAGGTTATGGGCAGAAACACATGCAGGGCATCCTCAACGGAACCGAGATCAAAAACCTGCACTGCAGAGAAATATCTGAAGTGGAGGAATTAGAATTTTCAAACCTTGCCTTCTGTCTCTCCGTCCTGCATAAAATCATAGAGATGAAACACCTCTGATGAGACACTTAGGAATTTTTATTGATTTCTGCCTCGTATGCGATGGTTTTACCAACAAACATGTGAACCAAGGATGGAAAGCTCAGACTTCAGGCAGAAAAAAAAGAGCCCATGAATGTTCACCCTTTCATGGGAGCAGCCCCATTTCTGTGATGACAGGCAGAGCTTCAGAACACTCAGCTAATTACACGGTGCTGGTAATTATTGGTATGAAACCGACGTTAAAGGCAGATGAAAAGTGCTGGTGTCATTTTTAAGGCACAGAGTTACAGGGCTCAGAAATGTCAAGTCAAAATTTCGGTTTGAAACACAATTCCAAGCCTTTTTTTTTTTTTTTTACGTGTGTGGTTTTTAATCTGATGACAAGCTGGAGCCCTGCACTCAGAGAAATCACATTTCCAGAGGAAAGCTCTCAGGTTTTATGGACCCTGTTCCTTCTTCACAAGGGCACATCCAGACCACCCCTCTGGCACCAGAGCTCAGCTTTAAGGGAGGCTTTTTGGAATTATTTGATTTAAAGGGGGAAACCATCCTGTTCTGTGGCTTTATCAGCCCTGCTTGGAGCAATCTGGCCCAGAGGAAGGTGTCCCTACCCATGGGAAACTGGAACGAGACGATTTTAAAGGTCCTCCCCAACCAAAACCATCCCGAGATTCCAGGTTTTAAAGAAATCCTGCCTCTGCCTGACACAGGTGGGTCAGGGCTGCCTCTGCCTTCAGCAGGCTGACAGCAGCGCAGAAAGAACTCTTCGTATTAATGTAAATTACGCTTAATTAGTAGAAGACAGTAAACTTTTGCTATAGGCAAAGGGACACAAGTCGGGGTGCAACGTGAGCCGTGAAATCCGAGGGCTCCTACCGCACACGCCAGGGCCATCTGCTGAGAGCAAGCCCTGCTCTAACGACTCCGATGCCTTGATTATGCAAATCAGGGCGATTATTCCATCCTCAAGACTGCGGCAAGATAATTACCCGCCAATAAATCACCGCAACTCGAGCGGGCTGCAAATGAATTTTAAGCTTTATCGCCATAATTGCGATGGGATGGCGGTTATTAACTGAGCGGGAGAGAGGACAGCGGGCCCCAGAGATTCCTCCCTGCTGCTGGGGAGTGGAATGGCTGGAATTGGGATGGATTTTTCCTTGCTCAGCCTGCCGGGAGGTTGCAGAGGGGGGCTGGGTTTTTGGGTTGGTTTTTTTTTTGGGAGCGTGACTCGGCTTCTCTAGAAATGTGATTTTTGCCTGCCCACGAGGCTGGTTCAGACTCTTCACAAGGGGTGAAGCAAAGCAAAGTGCGTGGGGTGAATAGCAGGGAGGGTTTTAGCAAGCCCTGAGCTTGATTTTGTTCAGGCTGTCAACATTTGAGAGGAAAAGCTCTGGCACCTCAACCTGGTTTGGTGGTGACTCTTCCCCGGCCGGAGTTCTCCAAGTTCCTGAGCATGAGAGAGTAAACTCAGATAAAATCTTACAGCTCAGCCAAGCACAGCTCCTGCAAAGAGCTCCACAGAGCAGAGGGGAAAACCCTCACGGCACGCTTTATCAGAAAAGTTACGAACTTTCTGTCACTTCTGGCTGCTTCAGGCTGAGTTTTCCCTGGGAAAAGCCACATTCCCAAGCACATTCCCGCGCTGCAGCAGGAGCTCCTCGTTCCCCGCGTCCCCGGCGCTCCAGCAAACGAGACGATGTTTCCTCCGAGGTTAATTTGATTTATGTTCAAACATAATCAATGATATGGATTCAGGACAGACATTTGCCGCGCGTTTAGGTGATAAAGGAGGAGATCAATTACAAACACGTTTACAAAGGAGGGAAACGCCTGATGGTTTGGGAAATTTGGAGATATTGAAAGTATTTGACGTCTATATTAACTCAAAGCCCTAAATGGGCTGGGCTTGTTTACATTGCTGCAGTCTTATTACAGGGTGAATTTTACCAGCTGTCTTGCTGAGCAGTCATTTAGCCTTAAACTATAGTTAAAACTGTCATGGTTTTAAGCAAATTATATTGCGTAAAGTAATTATTTCCCGAACTGCAAAGAGGATCCAGGTAGCTCGTGAATCTCATTTCTGAAAAAAGAGATAGGAAAGCACCCTCCATGTAAAAGTCATGGACTGGGGAAGGGTTTTGTGCTCCAGAAAAGGCCGAGCCAGCTCGATTTAGCGAGCTGAGCACATCTGGGCACGGAGCAGGCTGGGAGGGAAAACAGATTCCTGCTAAAGCAGCATGCTCCCAAAACGCCTTGAGCATTGATCCCAAAATGCCCAGGCAGAGCTCCTTTCCTTCCCAAAGTGTTCCTGCAGCAACCAACATTAATCCTGGCCATTAAACGCAGGCTTTGGGCTGGCTGTGGCTGAGAGAAAGCGCTCAGGAGGCGTTTGGGGGGAAATAAACGCCAGCAGTTAAGGGCTGGGCAGGGTAAGGAGGAATATCCTTCACGTTTGATGTGGCAGCAGCAGGCAGAGCTCTCAGAGAACCCCAAAAATGCCCTTTACAATCCATATTTCAGGTGTGCAACAGGCAAATTCCCTCAGAGAACCCCAAAAATGCCCTTTGCAGCCTGAATTCATTGATTGAAACCGGGAAATATTCTCACAGAACCCCAAAAATGCCCTTTGCAGCCTGAGTTCATGGAGTGAAGGAGGGAAATTCCCTCACAAAGCCCCTAAAATGCCCTTTGCAACCCATATTCAGGGTGTGCAACAGGCAAATTCCCTGAGAGAACCCCCAAAATGCCCTTTGCAGCCCGAATTCATGGAGTGAAACCAGGAAATATTCTCACAGAACCCCAAAAATGCCCTTTGCAGCCCGAATTCATGGAGTGAAAGAGTCAAATTCCCTGAGAGAACCCCCAAAATGCCCTTTACAGCCCGAATTCCCTGTGTGCACCAGGCAACTTCCAGCGGGATGCTCGGCGGGGCCCGGAAACTGGGATGCGCTGAATTATTTGCTGTAATCTATTCAAAGCTTTGTCTCGCAGCCTCTCAGCAGCAGCCTGTGGCCCGTGGGTGGCTGTCCCTGGGGTTTTCACTCATCCCCAGCAAGTGCAGCTCCTCTGGCTCATTGAGAAGCCGCCTTTCCCCGCGTTCTGAGCCTCCCCAGCTCCCGAATTTCTCCCCAGGCTGTGTCTGGCTTCCCTCGTGCTCTGCAGGATGGGTGTGTGTGTGTGTGTGTGTGGCACCGAGGAGGGCCCATCTGCTCCCCTCCTCGCTGCTCTTTTCCATCTCGCAGCAAAACGAAGGATTCCAGCTCAGGACGGTTCCCTCCTGAGGGTGGGGAGGGAATTTGGGGGTTTGGGCTGTCCAAAAATCCGGCAATTAAATCCCCATCAACGCAGCAGGGCAACTGTCCACGGAGTGGCCACTACAGCAGCCCAGAGTGATGGCAATTAGGGATTTTGGATGCTATTAAAATGCCTTTTTTTCCCTTCCTGGAAAGGCAGGCAGGTTATTTACTGCGGATCCTTCTGAAATCCCAGCATGACAGAGGCACAATGAGGCGAAGTTCCCAGAGGGTTCCGGATCCTAGAAAGGGCAGGAGTCAGCTGTGGGTTGGGAGATGTGACAAGAGTGGCTTTGATCATCTATCAAAGTGTTGTCAGCCTCCCCCTGGGCCTCGGGGAGGGAAAATTGCAGCCGGAGCATTGATCAGCACCAGAGATCTGTCAGCACCAGCCTCAAAAACAATCAGAAAACCGAATTACCTGCACAAGGTGACATTGCCACCTCCCTCAGGGGCCAGGCAGGGGAGCAGGAGAAACCCTCTGGGGCTCTGGGGACTCTGTCCTGCTGAAATATTCCCCTTCCCTCCGAGCCAGAAGCACCCTGAAGTCAGCGGGGGGCTGTTACATCACCAAGCAATCACAATTAGCTCTAATTACACGTCTTTGCTGGCTGCCGAGCTTTGCAAAAATAACAAGGAGGCAAGGGGAAAAAAAAAAGGAAACACACCTCAGGAAAGGCAGAAAAGAGGCTCTTGCAATCCAGGTGAATTTCTCCAAGCTGATTGCCAACACTCAAGGCTCCCGAGGGCCTTTGTTAGCAGAGAGAAAGCACCAGACAAAGAGATGGAGAGAACAGGAAGACTCATCTCCTTCTATCTTTTAAAGTAAGCTAGTTAGGACCCAAAATTTGGGACACTCAGATATTTGGGGGCCATCGCAGCCTCATATTTCTCTGCTTCCGTGGTGAGACGCAGCCCCGACAACACCTGAGCAGCCCCCATGGGTGCTGGAACGGCGAGGAGCTGCATTTTCTTAAGTTTAATCAGAATTAATAACCTGCGCTGGGCCAGGTGCTTTGAAATCCTCCTCCCCTTTGTCCTTATCTGTCCTGCAAAATATTGCACTTGGGGAGGTGAGAAACAAAGGCCCTGCCGCGGAATCCCTCGCAGCAGCACATCTTTTATCCTTGTCCACAGCAAGGAAATGAAGAGAACCCTTCAGTTCCCAAGAAGGAAACTGAGGATGGAGCTTGGGCACATCCCAGCCCTCCGTCCCCGGGCCGGTCGTTGCTGGCTCTGCTCTGCAGAGAGCTCAGCCAAGGTTTCTATAAACACTGCCGCAGCAAATCCTGTGCCATTTGCATATGCACTGGTAGCATTTGCCCAGTCAGATCCTGGGGGGATTGCTCAGGCCAATTTAGAGGATAAAAGCAACAGTGAGAAACGGCGATCGGTGTAAAAAATATCAAATGTACCTCAGCTCTGTGCCCGTGACAAGCCAAAAAAGTCTGCCCTAACTTTAGGCCAAAATGTGCTCAGTGGTCCCCAGGAAATCAGTGGCATGGGAAGGTGAGATCCCTTTTCCAGGCCTCCCTCTCAGATTAGAACTTTCTGGTGATTGCTTTTGGAAAAAAAACCCAAATATTTTGAGCCCACTATTGACTTATTGATTCACGGGAGTAACAGCATTCTCCTGGCCCATCCTTGGGAATATGCAAGGAGAGGAGAATTCATTTCCTTCCCAGAGATATCAATACCCATCTTGGCTTCTGAAGGAATCTCACCCCCAAGACTATTGATTTCCTGCACTTGAAATGAACTGGTGCAGTCAATTCCAGAGCTGTGTGAACAGATCCAACGTGTGGGGAATGCAGCAGCTCTGGGCTCCAAAACCTCCTCGGGGGCCCTGGGAATGGGGTGAGCACCACAGGGAGGACACTCTGGGCACCTCTTCACCCAAAAATGGCAATTTTCTTATCTGGGGAGACGCATTTCTCTGGACTTTGCAGCACCCAAAGCACGAGCCATGCCCTCAGAGCACCAGCTCCTCGTCTGTTCTCCCAGCTGATGAGCCAGGGGCTCCATGAAAAGCGCAGCACATCTGGTGGGACACTTCCTGACGGGCTCAGACCACACCTGCATCCAGAGCCTGCATTTCCAGGACTGGATTTACCATCAGGCAATTCAAAACCAGCCTGTGCCAGGCCCTGGGTGCTTCCTGGGGCAGGACTAAGGAGCTGCCACAGCCCAGCGCAGGGCACGGGGAGAGAATCACCCCCCAGAAGCCAATTAATTCTGACCCAAACCCCCCGTGCCTGTTCTGCTGAGCACAGCAAAGGCTCCCTCCGCGCTCCAGGTGTGCGCAGGAGGCTGGGGGTGCTGCTGGCTTTGGCAGAAGAGATGAGAAAACCGCTGAATGTTTGAGTTCAGAAGGCTCCTTATGACTAATCCGCCTTCCTGAGCTGCAGATTAGATTAGATTCTTTTATTCCAGAGTCAGATATAGGCCTGCCCTGGGAGGGAACACCTGCAAGGGATGCTGAGTGGGATATTTGCAGGGAAGGTGGCATGAGCTGCAGCCAGATGAGTCTGCAGCATTCAGGAGCGTGTGTGATGGATTTGTGCCAATTAATCACTGCTAAAGGGGTTTGGGTGGGTCTTGTTCACACAGGAGGAGGAATTGAGCTCAAACTGAAGTGGTTTGCTCTGAAAATCTTCTTCATTTTTGTCCGTGTTGAATACAAGGGAGAGATGGGCCTGACAGAGAGAGCAACAAACTTGTGATAAACTTGCAGGGAAGTTCAGGGCTGGCCCTTGAAAAATCTCTGCCTTATCCCAGAGGCATCAGAAACATTTTCTCTTCAGAATCTGTGGCCAGGTGCTCCTCACATCAGAGAAATCAAATGGTCCCTCCAGACCCCAGCGCTCCCTTCAAAGCTCCCCACACCAGCAGCCCACGACAGAGCAGCAACAGAATGGATTATCTCACTGGCAGGGGCTGATATTCCACGGGCATTTCCCTTTCTCTGGGCCGGGGTGCAGTGCAGGAGGCAGCTGGTCTCCCTCCACTCCCCGTGCTGCTTGGGGCCTTCTGTTACAGGAGCAAAGAAAGGACATGAGGTAAGGAAACACAGAAGATTCGGGATATTTGTCAATATTTGCCCCAGGAACAGCACTCCACAAACCAGAAAAGCCCTGAAAAAGAGAAGATGTTGCTCCTTATGAGAAGGTTGCACTCGTGGGTTTGAAGTTTCATTTTGTTTTGGCTCTGGGTTCAGGGCTGGTTTCCTTTAATCCGTTGGTTTTTCTTGTTATTGAGCTTTATTTTCTCCCGTGATTCATCTGACTCGAGGGCATTTATTGAAATCCTTGATACGAAATGCAAGGGAAATGAATCTCACTTTAAACTTCCTAAGGACATCTCCATCACCTGATTAAAGTCTCCTGCAGCTTTTTCCAGCTCTCCCATTACAGACTCTGAGGCGAGGTGCATTTCTGGCAAAGGCAGATGTGATTTGTAGCGCATCTCCCATCAGACCAGCCATTATTTTAATCCATCGTTTTCCAAGGGAAAGAATAAATGCTTCTTCTCTTTAGGAGGATTGAAAAAAAAACAAACAACAAACCAAAAAACCCACACAGAGATGAGTGTTACAAGCAGTTAAATGCTGTAAATCAAAAGGCTGAGGCAGATGGCAAAGAGTCAGCGAGACTCCGAGCTCATCCAATAAACACCTCTCTCAGTTCTCAGTTATTAAATTGCTCTTTTCCTGACTCAGATTGGAGCTGATTTTCTTATGGATGGCTGGGTGGAAAATATTCTTGTGATAGAACTGCAAGCCCAAGGAGTCAAGGAGGGGACAGGCTCTTCTTGGCCTCAGAGAAAGTGTAAACAAAGAAGAACTCAAAGAAGCCTTGTCCATTAAATAAATATATTTACTCTGAGACAAGCAAAGCGTGTGAGAGCTTTAACTGTCCTGCTTTCCAGAAGAAATAATTGTTCTATGCTGGAGCTCATTTGGCTCCCTTGGCATTGCAAAACTCACATAAATTGGATAAAAAGGAAATTATTGCAGCAACACTTGGAAAGTTCAGGAGAATTCAGCCTGACTTTAGCACTGACAATGACTCAGAAAGTCAAGAGAGTGCACACAGCGATTCAGGAATGCAACATCCCAGGAGATTTAGGGTTCCACCATCCAGAGAGGTTGAAAGGTGCATTTGAGATCCACGCATTTGGAGAAAACCCCCCAGAAAATGAATTTCTTTAAAGCTTCACCTCAGAGATGGGTTTCATTCTGTGCTCTCCTGGGCTAGGGCTCCTTGGTAATACGAAAAATACCTTCAGAAAAGGTTTAGAGCCATTACTGGAAGAAAAAAAAGAGGAGCTTTCTCAGGAAAGACTCTCCGGGTGTGGGACTGCTAATGCTCTGGAAATGAGCCGGTGTTAGGGATATTAAACTAAAAGAAGAGATGAAAATATTGCAACAGCGGCCACGCTTTCAGGAAATGGTTTCTCTTGGCATTTGAATTGCAAAGAGATCTCTTTACCAGCACGGGGAGTGTTTAAACAAGGAGCACTGCTGAGAATTCCAGCCGGGGTTTTTAGCAAATCCCCAGGACGTGCTGGGACCGTGGAGGGTGCGGTGTCCTGTCCCCTCACAGCCGAGGTTTACGGGCTGAGAACAGCGGCAATAACCCCTCCAGCCGCTTCCTCACCCTGAAATAAATCCCTGTTCTCCGGGCTGGGGGCCGCTCCTCGCTTTCCCTGCCGTGCCAGCAGCTGTGCACACGCGGGGACGGCGCTAACCTTGGAGCTCAGAGGGTGCCAGAGCTCCGGGAGCACACGGAGCGGCCCCGGAGAGCATCCCCGGGAGAGCAACCCCGGGAGAGCATCCCCGGGAGAGCATCCCTGGGACAGAATCCCCGGGAGAACATCCCCGGGAGAGCATCCCTGGGAGAGCATCCCTGGGACAGAATCCCCAGGAGAGCATCC
>VWZN01008015.1:65097-80654 GCA_013396955.1 Regulus satrapa
ACGGGAATTCGCAGCCCGCGGCCGGAGTGGGAACAGGTTGTTGGGATCTGGCCGTGCGAGGGAGGCAAGGGGCGGCTCTGCCCAGCCGCCGGCCGAGCCTGGCCTCTGGGAAATGGAGACGGAGCTGCTGCGCTGAGAGAGAGATGGACAGAGAAGCGCTGCGGAGAGCCCGGCGCCGGGATCGCCCTTCCCGGCCAGCCCAGCCCTTCCCGAGCTCCTCAAGTTCTGCTGGCTCAGCCCGGGCTTGACCACGGCGAGTTCCACCCGCCCCGCTCCCGGCTGGCGGCGGGCCGGGCAGGGGATTCCCTTCCTTTATTTTTTTTGGCTCCTCTGCTTGTGCGTGAATGCCGAATACCAAAAAGTCCGCCTGAAAGGCTTGGGGGAGAGCACGGTGGAGAGTTTGCGGTGTTTTGGATGTATTTGGCGCAAAGTGCTCGCACCTCTGCTCGAGGGATTCGTATGGCTTGAAGGTAAGAGCTTCTTGTCGTGTTTTATTAACAGAAATGTTGTGAATATCCCGGTGAGGGAACACAGACGGCAGCGGCTGCTGTGATTACCGCTGCCTGGAGACGTAAATAAAGACGGGAGAAAAAGGAAAATATTTGTCATTACACCAAAAAGATCCATTAAGCTGTTCCCTTCCGCGAGAGAAGAGGTGAGAGCGGGTTTTCAAACTGAAAATTCAGGCTGTCTCGTTTCTCCATCTAAACTGCTCGCTGCAAAGCAACAAACAATTGTTATTGTATGCTAAAGAGGCATCTGGAGTTGCTAAGAAGCTCGGCTCATTTTTAGAAGTTCGATGTTTAACGTTGCTCTCAGTAGACACAATGGAGAGAGTGACAGGGAGAAGTGGAGGAGGAGGATGTGTGGAGAGGATATAATGTAGGTACATTCCAGCTCCCCAAGGAACAAGAGCGTTCAGTCAAATTATTTGAGGGAAAACACTCTTTCTTTCTCTTACCACACTCATTTTTTTTTAAATTTTAATTTTTTTTTTTTACATCTGGTAAGGCAAAACTGGCATCCTTTCAGACTGAATGCAGAGCAATCTTCCCCAGTGGAGAACAGGGCATCTGTCACCCTTTCCTGAAGAACCCCTGGAAGGAAACCTCTCCAAAACTCTTCTCTGAATGCTGCAAGCAGATTTTGTGTGACCCACTCACCTTAATTTTCCTTTTTTCCATTGCCCCCCCCCCCCAGTTCTAGGTTCCACCAGTGGAAAGTTAGGGCAGGGAATCAAACACCAGCATGGTGTCGGGTCCTGCTCAGCGCTGGGGTATTTTTGCTCCAAGCTGTTGTCTGTAGCTTGTTTCTACACAAGATAACACATCCCCACTTGTTAATTCTCAATTCTGTCTCTCATCCCGGCTTTCCCACATGCCAGGCATGGAGCTGTAGAATTCCCAGCATGTGGAGCATGAATCACTGCTCCTCGAGAGGAGCTCCAAGTTGAAAAGAAAACCAGCTTGCGTTGTTTTATAAATAACCAGGGTTATAATAGAGCTGGTCAGATAGGTTACACATGCAAAACAGCGTGGGCTGGCTTTCCTACGTGTTCAGGGTTTCATGGAATTACTGTTCTTTACACACACAGTGCTATTAGCAACCCTGGGTTTTATCTCCTCTCAAGTAATTGCTTGTAGTAATCTAGAAAAAAACCCAACCTCTTGGCAACATTTCTGACTCCATCAAGTAAGGACAGCTGTAGTTTTTGTTATTTCCCCCCCCCTGCCTTTAACTTCTTTTCCACGCTGCAGAAATTCTGTTACATTCAAGCCTTCCTTCCTTCCTTTGGAGCAGAGTTTTGTAAACCAATTTTCTACCGGTTTATGAACCTCTATGTAAAATCTGCCTGTGCTTTCCACGTTTCCACCTAACTTCCATGGGCACACACACACACACTGTGCCTGGAAAAGAAGTTCGCTGTCACACTGGGAAAGAAAGTTTTAGGCTTTGGAGAGAAGCTTGTGACCCCACAAAAGCAGGGGAGCGGTCAGTGTGGGTGTATTTTAGGGCTCCTGAAGAGCTCCTTGCCCGTGACATTCTGCTGGTGTGCCAGTGTCGCCCCTGCAGGAGAGGGTTTGGATGGGGTGAGTGGCAGCCCAGTGCCCCCTGTGCCCGTCCTGACAGCCCAAACCACCCTGAGCCTGCCCGGCGGTGGGGACTGATTGATCTGTCCCCACCGTGGTGTCAGGAGAGGCCCCGGGCAGCAGGACACCGTGTACTTCAGCTGCTCTGAGAGCCTGGCACGGCACAGCTCTGCCGGTGGCACTGCCTGGAATTGCCTCCCCTCGCCCCTGCTCCGGTTTGCAGGGGACAAACTGCTGGGAAATGCAGCAGGGAAACCTCACTCTGCAGCTCGGAGCAGCTCGGAGCCGTGGCAGAGCCGTTCCCCCTCCGTGGCGCAGGCCTGGCAGGGAAAAGTGCCATTCCCTGGGTGTTCTTCCCCTCAGAGCCATCCTTCGCTCTCCATCAGAGAATCTCCACCCTCCCATGCCCTGGTTACTTCAGCTTTGGAGCTGCGAGTCAGGCTGATGGAGCCACGGGATAACCCGAGCTGGGATATTCCGGGTATCCCGCAAGGATCATTCTGTAACAATTACCAGACACAGTTTCTCTAAAACAGCAGCCGAAAAAAAAAAACCCCAACCCACCAAAAACCCTTTTGAAAAACACCGATCTTCAAGGTTCTGTAGCCCTCTGGTTGTGAACAGGGCGGAATTGGCTCACGCCCCTCACAATCCTTTCGGGATAACGCGTTTTCAATTTCACCCTCTGTGCACAACGCAGAGCAGATCTGGGACTCGGTTTTGGCTTTCCCACGTGCCCGGAGCTGATATTCCAGTGCCAGGCCAGTGAGCACGTCCACTCCGAGCTGAAAAGCCTCCTTGCCACACGATGTCTGCACGCAAAACCTTGCCAAACGCTGTGGGCACCGGGGAATTGCAATTCCAAGGGAAAGAAGTCCACAGATTGTTAATAAATGCACAGAAACCAGGCTGGCACAGCAAACAGTTGGCTGCTGGGGGAAGTGTTTGCAGAAGCATCATAAACATTGCTCCATTCTCACACTCCTGCCCAGGCAAAGGCAAAATTGGATAAAGAGATCCCAGACTGGTGGAACTTCGGCCTCCCGGGGGTGATTTTTTTTTAAGGCTACAAGAGAAAATACGGTGGGATGAAGGTGAAAATGCGTTAAGGCTTGGGATAAAGGTTTGGAAAGCTTTGTCTGAGATCAAATTTTGCTGTCTTTTACAAATAAAAACTTTCAGTAACTCCTGAGGAGCAGGGAGACTGAGCAGTGAGTGCTCAGGGTGCTGCCAGCGAGATCCTTTGGGGAAGGGGGAGGCAATTGTTTAAGTCCTGTCAGATGCATCATCCCTTGTGCTGTTACAAAACCAACCTATATTCAATCTGAAGCGATTGCTAATAACTATTAACTCCTCTCCCAATTGTTCCTCTTCAATCATGTTTTCTCTCGCTGTCCTTCACCTGGGTATTTTTAGCATTGTAATTTATTTTTTTTTTTTCGAAGATGTGACTATGTGTTCAGTTGCTGCTTCTCTGTACATCCCTCCCAATTATCCCGGTGGGTATTTTTCTCTCAACCCCCCAGAATGGGTTTATTTCTGGTTTACTCTTCCCTGTTGGTTTCCATGTGGTTATGTGGGAGGCTGCACTTTCTTTATCAAAGCAGAGAGCCATGATTAGTCCATTCAGAAAATGTAAATGCAGCCTTATGTGTTCTGGAGCGCTGGGGAGAGGGAGAGACTGCAAGGAGCAATAAAAGCTGTGCTAACAGAGCACAGCAGCGAGCCCTGCAGGGCTGCCCCAGCTCGGGGATGGCCACGCTTCACATTCCAGAGGGAGGGAAATGAACCCACGGAGCTGCCTGGG
This sequence comes from Regulus satrapa, assembly GCA_013396955.1. Lineage (NCBI taxonomy): Eukaryota > Metazoa > Chordata > Aves > Passeriformes > Regulidae > Regulus > Regulus satrapa. The sequence goes on from VWZN01008015.1 coordinate 68,995, forward strand.
GAAAGGGAAGCGGAGTGAGAGAAACCCTCCGGGCATCCTCTTGCATTTGTAGGTGCTCTCATGTAACCCCAGGTAGCCTCGGCCGTTCCCGTGTCAGGTGTCCCAGGGTCTGCAAGCACTGATAAATACACACATAAATACAAATATTTGATTGTGCTCGCTGCCAACTGCCAGCGCTGGGGATGGATCAGCAAAATCAAGGCCATTGAGAGTGCTGTGTGCAATCTGCAGCTTCAGGGAGAGAAATGAACCCTTCACCAGCAGCTCAGGTTTTTCAATCAGCTCCCCTGAATGCTGCAGCTGACACACTCCAGCAGAGGACTTTGAGCTATTACCTAAAATATGGCACCTTGCAAATTACTTGTCTAAACTCTATCCTATTTTGATATCTCGGGCAATCTGGAGCTTCAGCAAATTAAGATTCTCTGCAACAAGCGCTCTCTGACCCCCGGCCCCTTTGTATCTGCTTATTTCAAGCTTTTGCATATGTGTATGACAGCTGAGAAAAATGTGATTATCTCTGGGATTACTGGAGTCTGGAACCAGACGTCCAACATTTGATCTTGTTTTCTCTGAACACCTTTTGGTTCCAGCCTTCCCTCCGCCCCTGGAACCCGCCCCAGAGAGGGGACGAGGCACCTCCAGCCTCCTGCTGCCCTTGAGGCATCCCCACACAGATCTGGGAGGTGAATTTTAGTCACCCGGGTTTGAAAAGCCTCAATTATAAAGAACTTGCTAATTTAAAAGCCCTTAAAAATAGAAACACCCCCCCACATTCACATACATATTGTTGAACAGGAAGAATCACTCATGTCCCAGCACATGAATCATTCATCACCCCCATGAGGTTATGGATGCTCTAAAAATGTGTTTGTGAGTACTAAAATGGGGATTATAATAAATACTACAGGAATACTTCAGCCCACCATGTCCAGGCATGTGTAAAGCTCCTTATTTGCACTTTGATGGCAAAACTGAAAGAACGAGAGGGTTTCCCTTATTTCACTAACAAAGGAGTCAAAAAGTCAACATCAGAATTTCCATGTGAGTGGAGTCCTGCATATTGGTTTATTTTCCTTTGTAAAGCAGGTTGTGATCCATGCCTGGGGCCTGTGCTGTAAAGCAGGAGGTTATTAAAGCATTACAGTTATTATTATACAGCATTACCATTATTGTTATGGCCATTATTCTTTTGAAACTGGCACATAAGGTGCCAGTGAGGTTCAGGTTTCTGCTTCTGTCGCCTCTCTAGAAAAGCAGACTGAAAGAGGAGCCTTTTCCTCAAATCCAGCAATTGGAGGCAAAGCAGAATTTAGTGTTTCCAAGGATAGCACCGAGGGAACTGCTGGGGATCCCTGGATTTATTTCCAGACTGGAGACAAGGACTGAGAGTAAATTCCAGCCCCTTTGGTTACACGCAGCTCCCACCCACAGGGATTTACCCCCCAGAATAACTGCAGGGCTCCCTCCCTGCCTGCTGCTCTTCCCAGCCTGGCTTTCGGGGCTGGGTCAGGGACAGAGCCAGGGCTGGCTGGGAGCAGAGCAGGAGCACCCAAAGCCTTTCCTGGCCCCTCGTGTCCCAGCAGAGGCCGGGGCTCTGTGTTCCACAGCAGAAGGGCTCCGAGAGCCCCGGCAGCCGCACGGCCGCAGCTCAGAGGGCACAAACCCTTCTGCAGCAAGGAGATTGGGGCAGATTTCCCTGCCCCTGCTGCCAAAGGAAGGGCAAACGTGGAGGGATGGGGCAGCGCTGTTAGAAACACCCGATTTTGGTCCCCGGTGCCGGTTGTGCAGCGCTGGCTGAGCTCTGCTCGGCCTGAACCCTCCCGGTCAGCGTCCAAGGCCAATCCTTGCACAGCCACCACTCTTCTCAGGGCTTCCCTCGCCTGCCTCCCCCAGAGCAGGGGCTCGGTGACTCCTCCTGCCAGCCAGGGCTCCCCCCTGGCACTGCCACCGTGCCCTGCCCCGGTCCCACAGCCCAAGCCCAAGCTGCGTTTCCTAGTAGGTTTTCACCCAGGAGAGGAGGAATCCGTGTGCAGGAACCCGCTCTGGGGGAGGACGTTTGTCTACGTGTGATGTCTGGTGCTCTGCGCTTGCCTTTGTCATCCTTTCCAGGTGTTATTTTTGTTTATGTCAAGATTTATTATTTTTTCCTCTCTCGGGAAGGAAGAATCAATTAGGAAATCACAACCCTAACAGAGAATGACAGCGAGGGGTAATAATAATAATAGTAATAGTAGTAGTAATAATAATAATTAAGTCAAGATTCTTTGGGGCTACACTTTGCAATTTAATTTTTGCCATTGGATTTCTGATTCAGGAGGCCTCAGAATCACAACCATCAAAGTTTAGCTTAAGAGACACTGTTTGTAAAGACAATAAACACACTTGAAAAAAGAAAGAAAGAAAGAAAGAAAGAAAGAAAGAAAGAAAGAAAGAAAGAAAGAAAGAAAGAAAGAAAGAAAGAAAGAAAGAACGAAAGAAAGAAAGAAAGAAAGAGAAATAACAGGCAAAGCAATTACTAAAGAAAGAGTTCAATAACTTGCACATGTCCATCAGCTCTCAGCCTTCCCATGAAAATATTATTCCAAAACATCTTTAATGTGTCAGGTGGGACAACACAGAGACCACTAAGAGAGGGTCTGATTCCTGATGCCACAGAAAAAAACCCCAAATCACAGGAAAACCAGCAAGCCCTGATTACAGAGCAAATCACACCAGTGATTTTTTTTTTTTTAATTTTTTTTTTCCTGGAGAGAGCCACAGGCTGAGTAAAAGAGAATATTTATTTTAGGATGACTAAAGCCAGTGCCTGCAGGAGGCTGTTCTTGGGCTTCTGTGCCTCTTTCACCGTCAGCAAGTTGGGCACCTGTCTCCAGACCATGATTTTAGTCTCTGCACCCTGTGATTTTTATTGCTGATGAATTAAACAGCCCTGGCTTTAGTCCTGCCTGAACTTCCACAATAACTCGTAGCCAGCACCTTAATTAAAAACATTAGAGCTCCTTGTAACGCTTCATCTGAAAGAAAATCTGCTCCCTGCCAAGCAGGGGGGAAAATATTCATGGCTTTTTGGAGCCCTGCTAATGACTTCGTGGATTAAAAGGAAATGGGAATCATAGGGAATTCACTGGATTTAGGAATTGGGTTCATAATGGATGGAGTGTGCACTTCCCAGCAGGCTGGAAAATTTGCTGACTGTGTAAAAGCCAAATGAAATTCAGGAGAGCAGCAGCTGAGTGCGTGCAGTGATCCCAGGGCTGGGACAGAGCGAGAGAAATTCCTCAAATCAGCCCAAAAAACCAAGCACAGTTTTTTTGTTCCCTGGCTGGGGATTTGCTAGTGATGCTGCCGACAAGTTTTGTGGAATATGGGGAGAAAATATTTGTCTTTCCAAGGGGTTTTTTGGGGGAGGCCCAAACCCACGAACTGAGCAAGGGATCATTAAAGAGCTGGAAAGTCCAATTTGTTCTTGGGCTGTGATCAACCCATGAGCTGTAGTTCCACTGCAGCACCTTAATGAGCCTGCCTGAATTTTAATTAATAAGGTTTAATGGGAGAAGTTTCCTTTGGTGGCTTCTGCTCAGGGAAGACAAGAGAAAACTTTCAACCACTTTTGTAATATTTTAGCTCAAGCATGGGCAAAATAGGCGTGGAAAATTGTTGTGATTTCACCATGAAAATCGTCATGATTTCACATGAAAATCGTCATGATTTCACCCAGAAAATTTCTGTGATTTCTCACAGAAAACAGGTGGTACCACATATGATGGAAGCAAAATCCTTCCACTACCAGAATTCACTAAACATGAGAGAATTCAGGGCGTTGTGTGGGACCCCTCTCCTCTTGAGAAGTTTGACTGACCAGGCAAACAAATCCAAAGGCCAGGCAGGGAAAAAATATTCCCCAAAATACCCAAAAAAACCCTCAGGGTGACCAGCTGAGCATCTTTCTTAGGGAAACTGAACAATAGCAATAATTCCTCCCAGGAATGGAGCTTTTGTGGCAAAACAAGGAGCAGCAAAGAAGAGAATCTGTGGCTCTGTGGGTGGGGCGAGCTGAGCAGAGAGGGGACGCGACGACGCAGCAGCGCCAGGGTGGAAAGAGGAGAGCAGGGAGGAATGAATTCCTGCAGATAGAAAAGGTAATGAAGCGTTCTGTGCAGCGGGAAGGTCAGGCCGAGGAGGTCAGGCAAACACTTGTCATGGAGAGGCCCCCGGGCAGAGCAGGAGCCGCAGCTCTCTCCAGGATAACAGATGCTGATTTCCAGAGCTGCTGATCCAGCGCAATTCCTGCAAGGCTCAGTGCCCACGCTGGGGCAGCAGCTGGAAAAAGGACGAATCCAGAACAGGAGGTGGCTTCTCCTCCTCTCCTTCTGCTGCAGAGATGGCAGAGGTGGGTGCTGGAAGTCAGGATTTGAATAGCTGAGCTGGTTTAGCCCAGGGATTAAATGATTAAAGATCATTAGGATTCGAAATCGGAGGAGAAGTGGATGGAGGAATACTGGAGCCTTCTCGCCTTCCCTCTGAGATTGGAGCCTGGCTCTGCTCCTTCGCCACGAGGGACAGCACAATGATTAATTCCGTGATTTCTTGGAGTTTTAAATGCGGGGAAGTGGCACTTGGAGCAAGGGGGAGTCACTCGTGCTGATTGAGGCATCCTTGTCAGAGCTGCTCCAAGGGACCCGCTGGCACATCCTCGCCATGGATGGTTTGGGGCAAACTCCCACAAATCTGAGGAAAAGAGGGGGGAGAAAAGAGCTCTCCTCTGGAACTCGCTGCTTTTGGCAAACATTTCTGCCAACAGGCTCAGGGGGAGGAGTGGCGATGGAAAGAGCAGATGTTCAACGAGTGCTCGGTGACATAAGTGGAGGGCAAATATTTGACGGCTTCAATCTGAATTATTATTATTTACTTTTAATAAAGTCTGGCTGAAGGACTCAAGAGCTACAGTATCCCTGTGCCAGGTGCTGCATAAACATGGGAAGCCTGGCTGGAGGGGAAGCAAAAAGGGTTTATCCAGCCAAGGAATTAACACAACCTATTTCTGCAATTAAATTGTTTTACACTCCAAATGCCAAGTGCCACAATGTGAACATTAGACAGACAAAAACAAATAATGAAGGAATGAAACCCCTTAAATATTTCCCACGTTTGAACCAACAATTAAAAGTAAATATTTTGTTCAAATTTCAGCCACTTCTGTACATAAATAAGGAAGGGGTGGGGGGGGTGAGAAGGGGAGAGATTGAACCTTCCCAATTCCTCACAAATAATACAATTGGCTGTGTGACTGATTAAGGGTTATTTGCAGACATTGGTGGATGATCTCAAACACAGCACAGATTCTAAAGGAATACAGATCACCAGCATTCATGAAGCTGAGAATTTATTAGATTAGTCAGAGGCTCAGATCTCGTCAGAGAGATTTGGCATTAGGATACAGATAAAGGAATTATGAGGAGGAAAAAAGGGCTTTTGTAGAGAACAGGATGTTGGGTCTATAGTAAAGCAATATTTAATAAGAACCAATACCTTCCAGGCTGAAGAGCTGCCTCTGACAGAGAGCATCTCTATGTGAGGGCACAGAGAAGGAATAAATCCTTCCCCTTTAGCCACTGAATATCAGGATGTGCCCAGTATTTCTCCTTGTGTGTCCAAAGCTGAAAGCACAGAGTCAGAAATTATTTTTAAAAAGCCTTTTCTGCCCCTCCTCTCCAGCCAGCTGAGAAGGGCTCAAGTGGGCTGTGTCTGGAGCAGCTCCAGCTCGAAAAATTCATCTGCCAAATGTTGCAGAGATCAAAGCTTGCCCTGCACCCACAGATTCTTAAAGAACAGGAGGAACCCGGGGCTCTGCTCCAGCAGCCTGCCAGGCAGGAGCCAAAGCTCTCCTGAATTCCAGGTGGGCAGGGGCAGTGCTGGGCTTTTCTGGGAGGAGATTGCTGCTGGATACATAGAGTTATATATAGAGTTATAGATATAACTATTTACGCCCCAAACTGGTCCTAAAATGATTATTCATGACAGAAACCCCAAACCAAACAAGACAAACCAACCCACGACGACCTCTCCTTGCTGAATTTCCTGGGTTTGACTGCTTAACCTGTTGGAGGAAGAAAATGTCCAAATTGGAGGATTTCTGATAAACCCGTATTTGGCTGCAGGTCTTCAGTGAAGAAAAGGCCTTAATCTTTAATTTTAAAGATTCCTTTTAAAATGGAACCTGCTTTTTATTAGCAGAAGGACAGGTAAAGGAAGTTACAGGAGCATTCCTCCCCCTCTAGGGGAGGTATCACTGAACTCTTCCCTTCCATGAGGACTTGCTAAGAAACCTGGAAGGATGAGAGGGCCTGAAAGCAGCAGGCAGTGAATTCCCTGAGAAATTCAGCCTTAGGACTTCCTTCTGCAGAGAGTCCAGGCTGATGTGTGTCCTGGATTTCAGGGCAGGAGCACAGGGGAAGGTTCTGGTCCCTCACAGGGATGAAGGACAAATGCTCCAGGAAAAAAAACTTCTTCCCTTTCCATCCTGCAACACAAACTCAAACTCAGGCCAAAACTCCGTAGGGGAAGAGGGATGATTGAAGGAGCAACGCCACAAATGGAGAGCTGAGAAAACTGCCTTAAAACCCGGGCTCAGCCTTGAAATTCTGGAGTCCCAAAGGCACTGGGGCTGTCCTGCCACGCTCTCCCAGAGCCTGGAAAGCCTCCCTGCATTCCAGAGGAGCAGCTGAGGGTCTCTGCTGCTTGAGAGGGGGTGAATCACAGCCTGGAATTGGTGCAGGGAGCTCTGAGCAATGCGACTGTCAGGCAGGGAGGTGCTGGGAGCAGAAATTGCCGTGGCATCAGCAAGAACAGCTCCGGTGGGTGACTCAGAGGCCGCGGTGGCAGCGGCTGCTGCCATCCACAGAGCCCTGCTGAACAGGAGAGCAGAAAAAAAACTGGCACTGGGTACTCGGTGAGGGACGTGTGAACACTTTCTAGCAAGAGGATGGAGTTGGATGCGATGCACAACCAGGAGTGTGTCTGAACCAGAAGCGAACAAAAGCTGCAGTTAATGCACCTTGGATATGTTGGATAGCAAAGGATCTGGGGAGTGGGGAGCCAGGAGAAAGGCAGGGGAGGAGGACTCTGGAAGGAGCCAAAAGCCTCTGGAAAATCCTGTTGTGATGGCAGAACTGTTGGGTTGAGAGATCGGAGGATCTCAGTGTTGCAGTCGGAATTCAGCCCCTGAAAAGCCCCAGCCTGGCCAGGATTTTGTCCCCAGTTCTGCCCCTTGTGGGTGCAGAGGTGGCCAGACCTCGTGGGCAGGAACTCTGCTGGTTCCTGGAGAGCAGAGAGGGCACGGGGAGCGTGGAGAGGGGAGCTGTGCCTCCTCCAGCCCGTGCTCTGAAGCGCTCAGGTGTAATTACTGCCAGGCCTCAGTCACAGCTGTCACCTCCCCTGTCACCTCCCCGCTGCATTTCCATCCACGACTCAGGGCCCGGGGGAGTCGCGTTTATTTAAAGCCACCAGGACTCTGCTGGGTGACTTCTGTGTCAGCTGCTCCTGCAGGAGCCCAGGGCAAGGGGATGGGCCTTCAGCATTTACAATATTTTCCTCATTCCCGGCCTTTCTTCTTCTTCCTCAATGCCTGCAGAATGCTGTCCCCTGAGCAGAAATGAATAGGAAATGGTTCTCACTCAGTGCCAGCTGTTCCACACCTTCCCTGCTCTCCAGGGAACCACAGCAACTCTGGGCTCACATAAAAAAAATATATAAAAATATTAAAAAAAAAAAAAAAAAAGATGTTATTTCCTTTGACTGGAATATCTTTGTTGCATTCTCAGCAGAGCCCAGCAAACCTCTTGAGGACAGAAAGGCTGTCAGTTTGACAGTTTCCTATGGCCCACTGACTCCAAAATTCCTGAGGAAAGTGACAATAGGGAGGCAGTGTTCTGTGCAAATTCCACTTAGCCATCGATTTCTGCGCAGAGCCTTTGGAGAGGATCTGTCTGTGAGCAGCCTCGCCAGCCTGATGGGCACCTCTGGGCAGCAGCAATTAGCAGGAAATGTCAATCAGGCAACATCTGCAGGCAAAATCCCTCGGGGACAGCAGGTGGGGGCTGTTCTGAGGCTGCTGGGGGACATCTCCCTCATCCTGGGGATGTTGGCACTGGTGGCTTTGGCTGCTGCTTCCCTGGTGGGGGGCACTGAGGCCCCAGAATTGTGTCTGGAGTCCAGAGGAAAGCTTGGGCCCCGAAAGCTCACCCCAAAACCCAGTTTTCTTCTTAAATGTGTCACGTCTGAGGCAAAAAAACCCTCGGGGATTCCACACAGAGGCAAAGGGTGGCTGAAGTGTTTGCAGGCAGGTCCCAAATCTTTACCAGGCACGAGTGGCAATGCCTGCCACTCCTCAGGATCAGCCCCACGAGGATTTTATTCCTCCAAGCGTTTGTAAGCACAAAAGGAGCGTTACACCTTTGCTGTTTGTGAGAGGAAAAAAGGTTTCAGATCCTGCAAGAGGCACGACGGGGTTGGTCGGGTTATTTTGCTGGGTTATTTTGCTGGGTTATTTTTTTGGGCTATTTTTTTGGGTTATTTTTTTGGGCTGTTTTGTTGGGTTATTTTGTTGGGTTATTTTTTTGGTTATTTTTGGGGGTTTTTGGGGTTATTTTGCTGGGTTATTTTGCTGGGTTATTTTGTTGGGTTATTTTGTTGGGGTTATTTTTCTGGGTTATTTTGTTGGGTTACTTTGCTGGGTTTTTTTTTTTTTTTGGGTTTTTAAATTTTTTTTTGTTATTTATTTTGTTGGATTATTTTGCTGGGTTCTTCTGCTGGGTTCTTTTGTTGATCTCTCTCTCTCTCACACGACATCTCTCTCGTGCTTGTTTGCCTCCGCGGGAATGGGATGATCCATCACGAGGAGGAATACTGGCTCAGCAAAGAAACCCCTCCGAGTTTTGTGCTGGTGCAGGGTGCCCGGGGAGCAGCAGGGATGCTGCACTGCTGCCACGGAAGGCGAGGCTGCAACCTTGCAGCCCTGTCCTGCCCTTGACCCTGCGGCAAATCCAGATCTGGATTAGCCAGCCCGGGAATCCCTACCTGGGAATTAGAGGGGCTTTGCTGCCCGTAATTCACAGGGGGATTTGCTCCTTTTTGGTCTCTTTCTCCCTCAAACCAAGACTCTGTTTCTCCTCTCTACAGGAACCTCAACAAGGCCAGAGCCAGGTGCTATTTGTGCCTTTTCCCTGTGTTTTTCATCCTTTCCCTCTCCCCTTTTCCCCAGGAAAATGCAGCTTTCTGCAGATTTTTCAGATCCCTTCCCTCTCCTTTTTTTTCCCCAGGAAAATGAGCAGGGAAAAGCCTTCCCTTTTCCAGCCAGCTCTTCGAGTGCTTCTTTCTTTACTGCTGAGGAACTGTCAGCAATAAATCGAAATTGCTCCTCAAGGCAGGACTGAGAGACTCACGAAACATCTTAATGGCCACTAAAAATGGTGTCAGTTCTGGGGCTGGGGAAAAGAAGGCTGTTTTTAGGATTGAGAGCTCAGACTTTCCAAAGCTGGGGAATTAACAGAGTTGGCCATGGCATTGCAGTTTGTACCTCGAGGATGTGTACTGGGTACAGCCTTTCATTGTGTGATCACACGGTTTTAATTTTTAGGTTTTGGTGTTTCAGTTTCCCTATTTCGTGCAAAATATTTGGAACTTTTCTTCTGTTTCATTTCCCCAAATTATTTTTTTTTTTTAATAGAGACACCAATTTTTTCATTTGTACAACATTCAAACATTAACTTTGAACTTTCCACATGGTGCATATAAAGACAAAAAAAATCTTTCTGTGAAACGAGTTCCATCTAAAGACAAAATAATCTTGAGGAAGACAGAGAAGGAAATGAAAGGAAATTTGGATTACTTTATCCAGGGATTTTTACACCCTCCCTAACCAGCACTGAGTGAATTCCTGATGAATGGACACAAGAGAGGAGCTATAAATGACTCCTCCAGCTCCACCAGGGAGCTGGAAGAGCTGGAAAAAGCTGCAATGGCTGAGCCCATCTCCCTGTCTGTGGCCTTGCCTATTTCAAACCAATTTTATTCCTGCAGTCAGAGCTCAGAAAAAGCAGCACAGGCCCAAGGGGCTGATCCTGCCCATCTCAAACCCTTCCATCCCTTTTACACCTCAAAGACACTTCTCCATGTCCCTGCCTTTTTTTTTTTTTATTTTATTTTTTCCTCACCCTGCATTTTCTGCATGGTTCTGCCTCCTCGAGATAGTTTTGCATTATGAAAGGGCAACAGGAGAAGAGAAAAAACTGTTGCTGTATTTAGCATTGATTTTTCCCCTTCACTCTGAGTCACAGAAGCTAACATTTAATTAATTTCTGACACTTTGACAGCTCCTAAGAAGACATTTGTAGAGCTATCAAGTGCTGCTGATAGCACTGTCAGACAGACACTTTTTGAATTATCAGCTATTAAGGACCCATATGCAACAAATTTCCAAGGATTATTATCCAAATTGTTCTCTGAATGAGAAAAGCACACAAAAGCTCAGCGAAACATAAAGAAACCATTGTTCCCAGGTGAATTTGATATTTGCAAATGTTTTGCTATTTTGATCACTTACGTGGTTTAATAAATCCAAGTCACTTTGTCTTTTATTAAGGGATTTAAGTGGCCCCGGTTTGGGGTGTCTGAGAGCACGGCCAGGTTTCCCAGTGTGGTCTTTGTGGGGATGCAGCTCGGGAAAGGTGGAATGTTCCATCCTAGAAGCGCTGAGCAGGGAATGAGGCCACGGAAAGATGGAATTGTTTAGGTGGGAGAAGCCATTCAAAGCAGCCCCACTAAAGCACACGCAGGGGCTTTGAGCACTGCAGGGATGCTCACTCAACCCCTGCCCTGGGCAAACCCTTTCCATGGAGGTTTTTTTCCCCCTAATATCCCACAGAATCCTCCCCTGGCAAAGCTCTATGGAAGGCTCAGGTGCTCCCGGGCAGGTGTTGGCATTTCCAGCACCTCGGGCAGGGCTATGGCGAGGTCAGGGATGATTAATGACCAGAGAGGATCCTCAAACTCGAGCCCAGACTGCTCCTGCTGGTGGGAATCCCTTCTGGGAGCGGGGCACAGAATGCCCAGCCGTGCCCTGGCAGCCCTGCAGTGACCCCGAGCTGAGCTCTCCTCCCCTCTGTGCCAGGAAAAGCGTTTTTCATTTTCTTTTTCCCACCGAATTTCGTTTTCTCTCCCGGCATCCCCATCCAGCAACTCGCAGAGCTCCCTGCACGCCCCACGTCCTCCCTGGGCTTTGGTCACCACAGGAGCTTTCTGCTGTCTGAGTTTTGAATTGATGACGCACAAACCTCTGTCCCGGCAGCTGAATGTCCTTAGGGTGTTGTTACAGCACAGAGAGACATCAAAAGTCCAGAAGTCTGGGGTTAAAAAACCACCAAAGCTTCAGTGGGTTTTGGGGAATTCCACAGCAAACCCATGATTTACCTCTGGTAAATATTTTACCTCTGGTGATAGAATTTTTACCTCTATAATTAATTAAATAGAAATTATATTTATATAAAATAAATATTCTATGTACAATAATATTTTAAGAAATAATTTTATTAAAATAAAATAATATATAATTTTTATTTTAATTTTTCATAAAACTTTTAATTAAAATATATTATATATAA
>VWZN01008015.1:80713-98609 GCA_013396955.1 Regulus satrapa
AATACATAAATTATAATTTCAATATGAACATATAATTTAAATATAATTTAAACTATAATTAAAATATAAATACAGCATTAAAATATAATTGATATATAAATATTTCCTCTGGTAATAATCTGGTAGATATTTTACCTCTGGCGGAGCGCACAGCACGTTGGCCACCGGCCAGGGAAGGGTGGGGGATGTTGCTTGTGGTGACAAGATTTTGCAAGGAGAAGCAGGAAAAGCGTGTTCCCAGCTGCCAGGAGCAGCTGAGGGCTGGGGGGTGGCAGCAGCTGTCCCCACCGTGTCCCCCTTCGCTGTCACCTCACTGGGGCAACGGCAGAGGCAGCGCGGCCCAGCCCTGACTGCAAAGCTGCTGCTGCTGTCAAGTTCCATCACTGTCACTGTTCAGGTCTGGGGGCTTAAAATTTATTTATTTTGCTGCTGGAGGGGAAAAAAAAAAAGAAAAAAAAAAGGGAAAGAAAAGACAAAAGAAAAAAAAAAAAATAAAAGGAATAAAGCCCAAAGCCCCATGAAGCACACGGAAAATAAACAAAGTTCTACCCTGAGCTGTGCACACCTAACAGGGAGCAGGGAATGTCAGGGGACAAGAAGTCCCAGGCACTCTGCCTGACCTGGCTGTGACAGAGTAACTGACACAGAAATCTGGGGGTGCGCTGGAAATAAAATCCAGCTTGTGGCATCCCCGCCCGGATCAGCTCCGCATCCCATTTCCAGCCAAACACTCCACCCAGGGCAGCGAGGAGAGGCTCCGGGGAACCCCACGGTGGAGGCAGAAAGAAATCTGATTTAGATATATTTTTTTTATTTTTTAAATTTTTTTTTTTCCCCCCCCTCACTTCTTATTTTCCACGCTGACCCCCACGGCCTCCCCACCACGTCGGCGGCGGCAGGGGGGAGCTGGCACGCGGAGCCCCATGGATCCCCTCAACCTCTCGTGGTACGACGGGGACAGGAACTGGAGCCGGGCCCTGAACGCCTCGGAGGCGGCGCAGAAGCTGCACTACAACTACTACGCCGTGCTGCTCACCCTCCTCATCTTCGTCATCGTCTTCGGCAACGTGCTGGTGTGCATGGCCGTGTCCAGGGAGAGAGCCCTGCAGACCACCACCAACTACCTGATCGTCAGCCTGGCCGTGGCCGACCTGCTGGTGGCCACGCTCTGCATGCCCTGGGTGGTCTACATGGAGGTAAGGGCCCAGCAGGCCGGGGGAAATGCAGCCACGGTCACCAGCAGGGGTTTGTGTCCAGAAAGGAGACAGAGGAGTCCTTTTGCTTTATTCCAATCAAGGGACAGCCCACGGGGCGTTCCCCGGGGGTCTCTGCAGGTTTTGGGGGATGCAGCCTCCCTTTTATCCCAATTTCCCGGTGCATTTCCCTCTCTCTTTCCCCATTTCTGAGGTACTTGAGAGGCACAGACTGCCCAGAAGCCTGATACCTAAAAATTCCCCTCTAATGTATAACCCTCCCTTTTCATTCTGAACTCATGGAATTTATGTTTTCTTCCCCATTGTTTCCTTCATCTTTCAGCATCCAATTTCATTTATCACAAACCCTCAGTTCGTTTGTAAAGGCAAATATCTTTTATCCATCCATCAATCAGGGCGATCCTTCTCGTGGTTTCTTTTTCCTCTCAGTGCTGGTTTTATCTATGAGCAGACCCAGAGTTTGTTTGTAAAGACACATCCATAATTCCTCTCAGAAGGGTGAAGGGAGGATGGGGAGGGTTTAGCAGCTGGAAATCAGATCCTGCAAGGCCTCCCGAATTCCCCCAGAAGTGTTTTTCATTCCCTAAATACAGTTTTTTTCATTCCTGAAACCGCTGGGGGTTTTTTCTGTTCCTGAAATTAATTGTAGCTTTTTCATTCCCGAAGTTGCCATTTTTTCCAGGAGATAGATGTGAGAGCAGGTAGCTTGAAACCCCACTGCTGCTCACAGGACTAAATGACAGCCAAGTTGCACCAGAAATTCGGGGTCAAGAGGGAAAGGAGCCCAATTTTGTGTTCAAAACTGCACCATGGGTATCACACTGAAACCCCGTGAAATTTGTGGAGGTGGAAGGGACCCACAAGGATCATTGAATCCAGCAATCGAACAAACCAAAAAAAAAAAAAAAAAAGGCAAAAAGCAATCAAGGCCCTGTTTCTGAAGGGCTGCAGGAAGGCAACTGTGGGAGCAGGATGGGAATCCACAGCTTTTATGTCACAATATAGGCGAGAAAAATCACTTTTCACTCCTCAGCCTCCTGCACAAAACCATCCTGAGCTTCCAGTTCATTTCCAGGCACCCACTTATGGGAGGGGATGATAACGCAGAGAGGAGAGCAGGGCAAGGAGCCACAGTCGATGAGCCCATTAAATCCTGATGCCAAGCAAAACAAGCCCAGTGACGTGACACGATGCTAATTATCCCTGGAGTTAACGATTGTTTTCATGGGAGAAGGTGAAGCCACCGGCTGGCGGGAGCGCAGGCGCTGCCTCTGGGACTCTTCTGCCCTTCCACTCTGGTCCTGCTGAGGCTGGGAGAAGCTCCTGCTCCCTCACGTCCTGCCAGAAGAATCTCTCAGACCCTTTTAATGCTAAGGCAGAAGAATGAACCACAAATGGTGCCAAATTCTCTCCCTTTTCTGGGCTCGTGTGCAGGGGTTGGTCAGGAGCCACAGCTGCCTTCATCGGCCACCCGGCACAATTTTCTCCAGGCTTTGTGTCACCAGCTTGGCCTACAACTCAAAATCAAAATGAAACACTTAAAATAAACCCCCAGCCTTGGTGCAAACAGATCTTGTACCCCCAAATTTTGGAGGTCTCTCCAACATAAATGAAAACACAAAGGGAAAGAGATGCTCCTGTTCCCAAAGCTTCTCCCAAATCATGCCCTGAGGAAATTGGTTTGACAGAGCTTTTGATCTGGCTGCAAACCCTTGCCTTTGGGCAATTTCTCCTCAAAGTTCCTGATGTAACTGTCTCTTAAGCGCTTTTTTAATCACTGAGTATTCATCTGTCACTCAGGCTTCAATGCAGTCATTCTTCCTTCTTTATGCTGCCTATGGTTATGTATATCAGAGCAGAAATAACTGAAGAATAGATATCTTATTCATTCTATTTTCAAATGCAGCAGGGCTCTATTTTTGTTAGAGGGAAATATACTTTTTTTTTTTTTTTCCTCATCACATGTCAAACACAGCAGTCCGAATAATTGCTGTTAAACTTAATTGGCAAAGTTCAGCTTCAACAGCGAGAGAAGTGAAGAGCAAAAAGGCTACTGGTGCCTGGAAGTGTTATCATTAGTTCTTTGTCTTTAGCACATCGTGAGGAGTGTTAAAGGCTTTTCACTCTGGCTTAAACTCATTTTGTTCATGGAAAAAAAAAAAAGTAAAAAAAAAAAAGGTGAGGAATGCCTGCCCCGATTTTTTAAACTAAGAAATGAAGGGAAGCTCCTGCTTGTCTGCTACTGACCTTTGCTGTGTGTAATTGGAAAAATTGCCTGGGAAACAGCTGTAAGCACAATTAGAGGTGATAGGGAATGAAAATGAATGTATTTCCCTCCTTATTCTGCCTTGAAATGCTTCAGGGAGCTGTTTAAGCTCCTTTACCTTCTCTTCTGAGTTGGAGGAGCCTTGTGCTCGCTGATGCCCCTGGAATGAGAGGCCAGGTTTGCTGTTGGGGCTGCCCAAACCCCCAGAGGGCAGCAGGGTGGAACGGGGCAGGATGGAACCCCACCAGGGAAAGGGGCAGAGCCCTGCCTGGGCACCAGCACAAGCCCAGCCAACCCCAGCCTCTCCAGCCCCGTGCCAAACTCTCCTTTTGTGCCACGTCAGCAGCCCAGCCCTGGGCATGGCTCACCATCCCCAGGGCATGGCTAACCATCCCCAGGCATTGCTGACCATCCCTGGGTATTCCTGACCATCCCTGGGCATTGCTGACCACCCCTGGGTATTGCTGACCATCACTGGGTATTGCTGACCACCCCAGGCATTGCTGACCATCCCTGGGCATGGCTCACCATCCCTGGGCATTGCTGACCACCCCTGGGCATTGCTGACCACCCCTGGGCATTGCTGACCATCCCTGGGCATGGCTCACCATCCCTGGGCATTGCTGACCACCCCTGGGCATGGCTCACCATCCCTGGGCATTGCTCACCATCCCCAGGGCATTGCTGACCATCCTCAGGGCAGGGCTCACCATCCCCAGGGCATTGCTGACCATCCCCAGGGCATTGCTCACCATCCCCAGGGCATTGCTCACCATCCCCAGGGCATTGCTGACCATCCTCAGGGCATGGCTCACCATCCCCAGGGCATTGCTGACCACCCCTGGGAGTTGCTCACCAGCCCCATTCTCTCTTTGCAGGTGGTTGGGGAGTGGAGGTTCAGTCGCATCCACTGCGATATCTTTGTCACCCTGGACGTCATGATGTGCACTGCCAGCATCCTCAACCTCTGTGCCATCAGCATTGACAGGTGAGGGCTCTGTGCCACACCCAGGTTTGTTGGTGGCGAGCCCCAGCCCCCTCTGTGTGGTCACATTTTGGGACTTAGAGGCTTGAAAACCATGGGAGCATTTTGAAGAGCAGCTTAAAGGAGCCTCGATGAGCTCTGAGCAGGGAATTCCATCAGGAGCGCCGGTGCTGGGAGCGCAGGTGGGGCTGTCTCTGCTCCCATGAGTTTGGGCCCTCTGTTTTTATTCTGGGATGGCGTTGGTGGGGAGGGGTGGAAGGAGAGCGCCGCGCTGAGCTGACCCAGCCTCACCCACCCTGCAGCCACCCCGGGACGCGTGAGCCGTGCTGGGCAGCGCTGGGCACAGCAGGGCCAGCCCTGGCAGGGTGACAGCAGGTGTGTCCCCTGCAGGTACACGGCCGTGGCCATGCCCATGCTCTACAACACCCGCTACAGCTCCAAGCGCAGGGTCACCCTCATGATCGCCGTGGTCTGGGTGCTCTCCTTTGCCATCTCCTGCCCGCTCCTCTTCGGCCTCAACAACACAGGTGAGGGCTCTGCCACCTGCAGCTGGCTCCTGGCGTCTTCCTGGGTGCCCAGACAGCCAGGAATAAAGGTGGGAGCAGGTCTGAGGTGCATTTGAGGCTGTTTGCACGCTGATGCTGGGGCTGTTCCCTCTCCAGCTGTTCCAGAGCAGGGTTTTGGACTCAGCAGAGCCGAGGTGATGTAGGAGCTCACACAACACCAATCTGTGTCATCCTAACGCTTGCCCACTGCAAATTCAAAATCCTCCTTCTGTTAAAACACACAAAAAGGAAGACCTTCCCTTTTGGCAGGAGAGAAAAGGACTGGCAGCTCAGGCAGCAGTTCCCTGGGAGCACTGGGTTGGGTCCAGCGTGGGATGGGCAGTCCTTAGCTGCAAGGCGAGGGGCAGCCAGGAATTTTTGGGCCCCACAACCACGACGCCGGCCCTGAAAGGCTCTCTCCTCCAGATGACAAGGTGTGCATCATTGGCAACCCCGCCTTCGTGGTGTACTCCTCCATCGTGTCCTTCTACGTGCCCTTCATCGTCACGCTGCTGGTGTACGTGCAGATCTACATCGTGCTGCGGCGGCGCAGGAAGCGCGTCAGCACCAAGCGCAGCAGCCACGTGCTGGACTCGGACACGCAGGCCCCCCTGAAGGTACCCAGCCCTCGGCACCCTCCCCTCCTGCTCCTCCTGCCCCACAGCACCCTGCCCGGAGAGGCTCCCGGGGCTGGACGCTGCGGTCAGTGTGGGCTCCCGGCTCTCTGGCTGGTGCTCCTCAGCCTGCCGGGGTTCCGAGGGGCTGTTCCAGCAGCAGATGTGCACCAGGAGCTGCTGTGCTGACCCAGAGCACTGCCTCGCCCTGGGCTGGGCTACCCCGGAGCAGAGGCTGCACCAATGTCTGGGTCAGTCCCGCAGAGCCACAGGACCGAGGAGTGGTTTGGGTCAGAAGGGGCAGTCAAGCCCACAGGCAGGGGCAGCTTCCACTGTCCCAGACTGCTCCAAGCCCTGTCCAGCCTGGCCTCGGGCACTTCCAGGGATACAGGGGCAGCTACAGCTTCTCTGGGCACCCTGTGCCAGGGCCTGCCCACCCGCTCAGGGAGGAATTTCTCCCTAATATCCCATCTAAACCCACCCTCCTTCAGCTCCAGGCCATTCCCCTGTGCCCTACCACTCCACGCCCCTCTCCAGCTCTCCTGTAACCCCCCTTGGGTGCTGCCGGGTGTCCCCAAAGCTCGGTGGCAATGCCTGGGGTGCGCAGCCCCTCCCTGGGAAGGCCAGCTCTGCAGGGACCAGCCTCTCCCAGCGGGGCTGTATGTGAGGGAGCCCAGCTGGGCGGGCTGGGTGTGAAACCACTTGTCAAAACACGGCTCTGGCAGCACGGCAGCACAGCCAGGGGGATGTGCAGAGGCTCCAGCTCCGAACTGTGCTGCCTGGAAAGGAGGCAGCGAGACAGGGACACGCCAACAGCAGCAGAGCCCCTTGCTCTGCTGAGCAGCACAAGGGGTGGCCGCCCCCATCGCTGCTCCTCCTCCACGGCGCTTTTCCATCCAGCTTTCCATCCTGGAAACCTTTCCATCCTCGGCACCTCAGCCGCGCTGACGAATTCCCGATCCATTCCTTTGTATTCCCACGTGCCTCCCTTACCAGCTCCCCTTCCCAACCCCTCTCTGCCTGTGTAACCTCTGAGCTGGTGCTTGCCCCTTAGGACAAATGCACTCATCCAGAAGACGTCAAGCTCTGCACAGTTATTGTGAAGTCCAATGGGAGCTTCCAAGTTAATAAGCGCAAAGTGGTGAGTGTTAAAGAGAAGTGGGAGCTTTCCAGAGCCTTCAGCCTTCCCCTTCTCCCTCAGGACACGAGGTTAATTTATGTAGGGTGGGAGAAAAATAAACCTAAGAGCAAAGGTTACCGTTCAATCTCAAAATTTAAATAGTCTTCCCATTCCTTGGAGTGAAGCAGGGGGTTTAAGCTCGCAGAGCTCAAAAAGCCAGATTAAGCTCACCTAAAGATCAGCTCTAAAAGCCACGGCATTTGAACATTTTTGTGCCTTTGATTTCCTTCTCCTCTCTGTTGTTTAAGTCTTGGACTTCACTGGCTTTGTTGGGTTTTGGTTGTTGATTCCATTTTTATTTATTTGCACTCTGAGAACCGGAATAAAATCTGTGGAGGGTGGAGACAGCGTCTCCCCCCGTTTCTGAGCCTCTTTGTGCCAAAAAGGAGAATCCTCCCGTGCAGCTCTGTCAATCCCATCTGCCCAAAATATCCAAACACACCACAGCCCTTTCTCCAGGCACCACACAGGGAGGGAGAAGAGGGATTGACTGTTCTCCAGCCTCGTCCAGCTTCACTCTGTAAGGAATGTTCGTTGCTCCTCTCTGTGTATTTACCTGTCATTATGTTGTGGACATTTGATTCTTGTCCAGGAGGCAGAGAGTCACATAGAAGAGATGGAAATGGAGATGGTGTCCAGTACCAGTCCCCCTGAGAAAACGGCCCTCAAACCCACAGCACCAAGTAACCACCAGTTGATTGTGCCAGTTGCTTCTAATCGGGGCAACAACTCTACCCTGCAGGCACCCCTGAGCAGCCCTGGGAAGGTGGAGAAGAACGGCCATGCCAAAGAATCCCACCACACAGCCAAGGTCTTCGAGATCCACTCCCTGCCCAACGGCAAGACGAGGAACTTGCTCAAGGCCGTGATCAGGAGGAAACTCTCCCAGCAGAAGGAGAAGAAAGCCACCCAGATGCTGGCCATCGTGCTCGGTGAGAGCGTGCCCTGGCTGCCCTGGGCTCCCTGCAGAAATCCCAGCCCCGTGTCCAGCGCGGGCTGGCTCTCCAAGCCCCCTCAGAATCCTTTTCCCTTCCCACATTTGGGAATAGGTAGGCAAAGGGCTGCCCACGGGAGGGGTCCCTCCTCCCCAGCCATGCACAGCTGGCAGTGCTGAACCAAAGGTGCCCAGAGCTGCCCCTCTCGGGGGCATCTGAGCTCACCAAACGGGGGAAGAGCTCCTGGCCTTTCTGGGACAGGAGGCAGCAGAGCTCAGCAGAGCTCTGGCAGCTCTGAAGGGCAGAGTTTCTGCTGTGTCTGGGCACATCACATGAGCAGAGGAATTCTTTAGCACCAGGGTAGAACACAGACCAAGACACTGAGCACGCAAACCCTCGTTCCTCTGGGAAATACACTCCCCTTCTACCAAAGAGACCCTTTCTGTTCCCCCAGCCTGAGAATCTGCCCAGCTTTCACCCATCAAAATCCTCCTCTCTCCTTTTCTCTCCCCCCCCCCAGGTGTTTTCATCATCTGCTGGCTCCCCTTCTTCATCACTCACATCCTGAACATGCACTGCGACTGCAACATCCCGCCGGCCATGTACAGCGCCTTCACGTGGCTCGGCTACGTCAACAGCGCTGTCAACCCGATTATCTACACCACCTTCAACATCGAGTTTCGCAAGGCTTTCATGAAGATCCTCCACTGTTAAAAGCCACAAACAGCACCCGCATTTTTTTTTTGTTGTTGTTTTAGGAACGGAGGGGGAAGAGGAGGCGACGCCATTCATGCACAGCGGGGCAGCCGAGGGGGGGAAGGGGGCTGGAGCTCTTGAGTCGGGCACCGCTCAGCGCCCAAGCACCTCGTGGGGATGGAACGAGGTGGGAGGGTCTCTCACCCCCGCTGGGTGACCTCTGGGCCAGTCCCAAGGGCGCTTTTTCAGAGCCCCCCTCGCGCTGTGTTGGAAGGGGAGTGCGAGAATCGAGGCGCTCCCGCTCGGTTCTCGCCCGTGGCCCACCCGGCCTGGCTGGACACAGAGTGGCCACGGGGCCACCAGGAGGTAGCGCTGGGTCGTCGGCACAACTCTCACCAAAGACAAGGCCATCCTTCCCTCTTGGCAGCAGGAGCCAGACAGGGCCTGCGGAAGCTCCGTGCAATAGCTTTTGCCTTCACCTCGAGCTGACTCACCCAGTGTTTTAACTGCTGGAGCCTTCGGAAATTCAATAAAAAACAATCCAAAAAAAATAAAACAAAAAAACTTTCAGAGGTCCCCAGGTGGGTGGAGAAGGATCTGCCACCCACAAACCCTGCAGCAGCGTGAGCCTACAAGCCATGGGTGGAAGGGAGAAGGGGGCATCAGTCTCATGTCGAACCATCGCTGTAAATAGGAATAAATAGGACGGATTTTGGAGCCCAAGCCAAAAAAAACCCAAAAAAACTACAACAAAAAAAAACCAACAAAAAAGAGATGGAGAGAGAAACTCAAGGAGTGGAACCTTGTCTTGCATGGTGTACATCCAACAGGACCCCCTCATCTCCCATCAGCGATTTCTGCCCACCAGCATCTCATCTCCAGGCTCTGCCCAGGGTGACACCCGGGGAGGGGTGGCAGCGTGGTGAATGTACAGACACGAGGACGCTGTGCCAGGGGAGGCACCTACGGCCCCAGCACCCCGGGGCACCCTGAGCACGCCAGCCAGCCCAGGGCTGGCTCTTCTCACCTAAATCAGGGGCTCCAGGGAGCACCTCGGGTCTGATTTGCCTCTGTCTCTCCCCAGGGAGTGCAGAATAACATTGTGCCTAATTTCAATCAACAGTCAAGGAGATAAAACTGTGCATTTTGGAAAAAGCCAGAATAAAAACCCAAGAAAGCCCCTACCTGGACCAGCTCCCATGTCCAAGCTGGACTCTGGAAAGGTCTGGATGTTTCCAGCATCCCTTACTCTCTGCTATCTATTTTTCCACGGATTCTAGGAATTGAAACCCCATAGGAACATCATTTCACCACGCTGAATCTGGCACTGCCAAACCCACGCTGTACTTGCTACTTGTACTCAGTTCACATGATATTTTGCAATATCTCTGTAAATAAAACGCAGCAAGGTGAATAAAACAACGTGGAAATAGGTCTGGCTAGAAATTCCTGCAGGATGTGGAGCAGCAGAGGGCTGCAATAGCCATAAGCAGGGGCAGACTCCCAGGGTGCAGTTTCCTGCTGTTTTCTAAAGGAGTAAAAACCACAATTGGGAGAGCAATAGAATCCCTTTTTTTCTCTATGCAGTCTGTGGAATATTCACTCAGTTTCTGCTTCAGATGAGGTGAAGATCTGCCAAGGTTTCCTTTAATTCCCTGCATTTCCTGTATTGCCAACAGAGCATTTTGCTGTGCTGGTAGGATGTGTTCCAGCTCTGATTCAGGAGGAGATTACGCCAAGCAGCTCTAACACATAATCTCAGCTGTTTTCTAAAACTGAAGCAGCAGTCCCACCTTAATCCACAGGTTTCTGTTCTAAACATGGCATTCCTGGCATGGGCTGGGATCCAGGGATTTTGATATTCAGCCCACAACCTTGTGTAACATTTGAACCTGGCTCTTTGTAGCTAAAAACTGCAAAATTGGGGACGCCAACTCGAGAGTTCTCAGGCACACATGAGCTGCTCTTTCTTCCCCACAGTTTGAACCAAATGAATTCGCTCAGCGACGGGAATCAACTCAGACTCGTACCCTGATATTCACAGAATGATGCAAAGGCAGGAGGTTTTTGGGCAGAGAAATAGCAACAAGCTACAGATCCATTTTTAAATGTATTTACAAGCAGAAAGAACCGTTTGACTTGGGGAATTAACAGGTGAGGAGCTGAAAAAAAAAAAAGCAAATATTACATATATATAGACAAAAAAAGCTTTAAAGGGTTTGGAGGTTGCCATAGGTGGTGCTTGCCCTGTACTAAAGCCTGGTGTGAACCCTCAGGATAAGCAGAATGATAATATCCCTCAGGATAATGTGGATAATATCTTAACTTCATGCCATAATTTGTGTCCAGTGTTAACCCAAGGAAAGTCCTCATCTCCAATGCTGTGTACCTCGCTCCCTTTTTTTTTTCCTGAATCTAGAAGCAGAACCTTATAGCCCAACCCACCTGAACCACGACCTGAGAAACCTCTTCCAAAACTCCCTGGAGGAAAAACGCTGCTGGAAAAGGCCTCTGTCCTTCACGTGGACCAAACCCCCCCAGGTGTGATTTCCCAGAGCTCCAATATTCGCTGTGAGGAGTGACCTGCAGCCCATCATTCGTCCCCAGGACATTTTCAGCTGCTCCTTCCTAACACTCCAGGCCAAACTGTGGGAACGTGACCATCCCCAGTGCCTTCCTCGGGAAGGTGGCAGTGCCAGCTCTGGCCATCCCTGCAGCAGCTTTTCCTTCCCCATAAAACTCCTGCACTTCCAGACAGCAAATAAAGCACTTTGAAACCCCGGAACTGAGCCTTCCCCTTTTGGAGACGGCACCGAAACCCATCCTCACCTCTGGCTTTCCAAGGAATAAAGCAATGCCACGAGCCAGGCCGGCGTGTGCCGACGCCGGGAGAGGCAGGGGCTGGGGTGGAGCAGTTCTTTCTGAGCCTGCCAAAGCCAGACCTCACTGTTCCCTCCACCCTGGAGACACAAACAATCCTCTGCTTCCCCAGAGACTGCTGCTGGTGACGGGAAGGGAGCTGAGCTGGTTTCACCTTAACGAGAAGATTTCATTTCTTGGTTCCCCGAGAACTTCGGAGCCTTGCTCTAGCCCCTCTTTTTGTGATTCATTATTTATAATTGAAGCTTTAGTTCTGCTTATTGAGTCTTCCTGTTCCTGCTTTCCCTCCCTGTGATTCCCAGCTTGCTGAAGCCCTGGGTGGGGCTCTCTGCACCCCCAAACAGGTTTGAATTAAAAGCCAGTGAATTCTGCCTGCACTGTATTTGCTGCTTGCCTGCTTGCTCCCACTCCACAGAACTGTTTATCTTCCTGGCTGAAGAGTAAATTAACTCCAGTAGGTTTAACCAGCTTATCCAATCCTGCTGAAATAAAATAAAAATGAAATTTAAAAAAAAAAAAAAAAAAAGGGAAAACAGGAAAAATAAAGCCACTACCTCTTGTGGTGAAAATCTCCAGTGCAAACACGGCTCCCCGGGGAGCCAGGAATGTAAAAAATGCCCATCACAGGTACTTGTGACACCAACCAATGTCTTCATGCAGCACTGTAATTAAATAGAGACTTGCACAAGCCACCCTGATGTCGCTCTGATTGTTTTGTTCTGTTTTACCCCTGGCTCTGAGGGCTCGGGCTCCACGGAGCCGCGGCTCTGCTGCAGAGCTCCAACACGCCGAGGAAAATCTGCCTCCACAGAGAGCTGGCTCTTTTCTGACTTGCTTTTCAGACTATTTTCCTTTCTCCTCCCTTACCCCAGTCTATCCTTGAGAATTCTGGTGTTTGTCTTGCCTGCAGCCACGAGAATCAGACGTGGGAAAGGAAAGATGCAGAAGGGCACAGACAGAAGGGAAATGGTCTGAAACTCCTCTCCCAGACAGAAATGGGCTGGGGAGGATGGGAGCAGGAAGGGGTGGAAGGCAGAGGTGCCCGGCTGAATTTACACTGGAGGACTTTAATGTTTTATTTTGGAATATTGCAATTTATGATGCACTGTTTTCTGAAGCGACGCACTCAGGTTTGGTGTTTGTGCAGGTGGACCCTCAGCCAGGCTTACTCAGCACTTTTAAAATAAAGATTATTTTCTTTATGTAAAAGAAGAAGAAAAAATAATAAAAAGGAAATCCTTCCCACTTCTAGGAAAGAAAGCCGTCTGTCCATCTCCAAGAAATAACAGACTAAAATTCCAGTTTAATGGCTTTTCAGATCTGAAGGTCTACTCAGTTTTGAGCCAACACAGAATAATCCCTGCCCCGAAGCCCTCAGTTTATGCAGGAACCAGAATCTCCAGAGCTGCTGAGTTCAAATGAGGCTGAATTCTCCTTGGTGGATGATTCACCTCAGTGCCACCATGACTGGGGGAGAATGAGGAGCTCCAGTGCCCCCTCCCCTCCCAGAACAGCAGAACAAACAGGGATATTTTCAGATCAAACAGGGCACACCAGGTTACTTTCAGCCTGTCTGGCCTGAGCCTGGCAGCATCAAAGGCAGCATCTCTGAGGTTCACCCTCACAGCTAAATTTTCTTTCTAAGCCTGTGGACAAAAGCCATTCCCAGCACCCAAGAGAGATAAAAAGAATGATCTGCCCATCTCCTGGGGCATCTGAGTGAGTCCTACTGCTCCAGGTGAGGCCCGACACATCCACGGCTGTGCTTTGTTCTGCACACCCAGGGAAAAAAAAAAAAAAAAAAAGATAAAACCAGTTACTCTTGTTAAATTAACTCGCTGTCTTTAATCAAAGCTTCTTTTAATAATTCCAACTGCTCCCCCAAGTCTTTCTGACGATACCAGCCCGTCTGCTTCATAAAGGGCTTTTGACTCACAAATAACAACTTTCTTCACCAAAGAGAGAGTGATCACCGTGGACTAAACATAATTAAGGCGCCATGAATAATTAACAGACCTAGAAATGCCTTTAAAGAGACCTAAGAAGCAGAGCAAAACCCTTTTAAAGGAGAGGAAAACACTCTGCCTCCCCAAGCTGCCATGCTGGGCCCGGGAAAAAAGGAGTGGGCTGATGAGAGCAGAGTGAGCACATTTATCCTCCCCGCTGCCATCCCGGCTGGCACGCAATCAGCTGCAGCCCTGATGAGCCTGCCAGGGGCACCGCACCCCCAGCTCAGCTGCAGCCTCCGTGCCAGCCTCAGCCAGGCAAGGGAACAGCACAGGTTTGTTCTTGCCCTCCAACCAAAGCCGTTCTTCTGGGTTTTAACCGAGCCCCCACCTGCCGGTGGCACCCAAGGGGCTGCACGCCCAAAACTGGCACCAGAAAGGCACAAAGCTGGCACAGGGAGCTGGGGAAGAGGGGCTCTGCAGGGGGATGGGGTCCAGCTGCTGTCTTCGTTGTGTGGAGCACGGGTAATTTATCCTCAGCACGGGTAAATCAGCCCCCAGACCTCCTGGCTGAGGGGGGACAGAGGTGCCAGGGATGATGGCACTGCGGGGACAGGCTGATCCCACCAGCAGCCTTCATCCCCTGCCCTCCAGCACCCCAGAGCCTGCTGCAGGGAATTCCCTGCAGTGCCACAGCTCCTCCTGGGCACTGGATCTGCCTCCCCTCCTCACCTGCAGCCTGGGAAGGGGAATTTGTTCGGGATATGAAAGGTGCCCCACGCCTGCCCACAGCTGTTGTATCCCTGGCTGTATCCAGCTGCTGCACAAACCCTTCTGAACAGTGTGCAGGGCACATGGAAAGGGCTGCAAACAGCACCTGGGAGAAAACAAGGTCATAACCTCAGCCCTCGTCACCGCATCAAATGCTTTGTGACAAGCATCGTTAATGTTTATTGAACAGTGCAGCCACAAAGCTGATATTTTTATTCAGGCCGTGTGAAAAAGCAAGAAAAGCCCAAACTGACATCAGCCAGAAATGTAATCTTGTCTCCAAGTGCTAACAGCAACACAGAGAATCTCTGAGCAGCTCCTGAGTGTGAGTTCAGAGAGCTCTGTCAAATCACCAGCTGGAAAATGTACAAAGCTTCAGAGGGAAACCCAGGAGCTGCAAATCTGATTGAACAAGACAGGTTATGAGCTGGGAGCTCATGTGTGTGAAGAAATGGGCAGTCAGTGCCAGTCTAAACAAATATGTACATCTCCCTCTGAACACCTCCCTCCCCTGGGAGCTGCCGTCAAAAACAGAAGTGACTTTGATCTGGCATAATTCTTCGAGTTTGCTGGGGAAAAAAAAAAATAAAAAAACCCTCCAAAAACCCCAGCCAGATGGCAAAGCAGCTGCTGTGGGTGCTGCAGAGGGAGCTGGCAGGGAGGGACTGCGCTCTGGGGGTGACAGCAGTGCGTGTGACGAGCTCTGGGGCGCGGGGTGAGCCAGCCACGGTGGGAGGCGACCCCACGGCACAAGGGATGGGAAATGGAAGGGCTGAGCTGCTGCCTCTGCCCCCCCCGTGCGCTGAGCTCCCTGCCAGGAGCGATGCAGAACGGGAGGGTTTGGCCCAGAGCAGAGCCCAGGAGCCGCTGAGAGCGGAGCCAGGGGGGAGATGTTGGTGCCTCTGCATCCCTGAAATCAGCACTGCCCTGCCCGGCTTCTGGAGGCCGCAGTCGGAGCGCCAGAGTCACGCCGGATTAACCTCGGGCGTGCGGATTTGTGGCTGAATTATCGTGGCTGGCAATTTTCTGCGCTGCGGTAATTGAGTCCGTGCCTGTTCCCAGCTGGTGGCAGATGCTCCGGGTCACATTCCTTCATCGTGTTTGCATTGAAATGCCTACCTGGAGCTTGCTGGGAGGGCAGACCACGCAGGCAGGGATTTGCTGGGGCTCAGGTAGAGCCTGGTAACCTGTTTAGCTCTGCCTTTGTGTCTGAGCCCCCCTGGCAAAGGGAATATTCAGCACCCTGGCAGTTCCAGGGTGTCTGGGAAGGAACACGTCTGATTGCCTTTGTGATAAACAAGCCCTAAATCACTTCAAAGCTGAGGCCAGAATCACTGGGGAAGATTACAGGCAGTGAAATAGTAGGGACTGGAACGTGATTCAGAGATAGCAGGGAAAATCACAGTGAATTCTGCCTCCCTCTTAATTAAAAAAAGAAAAAAAAGAAAAAAAAAAATAAAAAGCAAAAGGAAGTGTTCCATGAGTAGACTGGCTGAGACGCTCTTCTTCACACAGCCAGGCTGGCAGAGCTGGGAACAGGCACTGAAACCCCAAAGCCCTTGGGGAAAGCTGTGGGTGACATCCAGGGGCTCATCCTTGTGCTGCAGGGAAGGCAGAAAGGCTTGGGCTGGGGAGGAGGAGCTGCATGGGGTGCACGAGCTCACTGACACATTGAACTCATTGGCAAAAAGCTGGTTTTTTTGCAGCAAGACTCATCCTCCAGCTGTCCAAGTCTCCAAAATTCCCAAATCCGTGCTTATGTTTCGGGTAGAATTTGAAATTTCCTCCCCCTCAGCCAACAAATGCAGTGAAGCCAGACCCTGGCCCAGATTTTCCAGGGGAGTTCCAGGGCAGCAGCTCTTCCCTGCTGTCCTGACTGGGATGGAGAAAAGGTGGCAAGGTGTGATCTTGGAGGCCTTTCCCAACATCAGTGCTTCTGTGGGGCCAAGGGGGTGCAGCAGGAAGCCCCACGAGCTGCTCTGCCAGACTCCCAAAATCCCCCCCACAGCTGCCCCTTTCCGAGCTCACCCCATTTCAGATGAATTCCACCTTTTCTCTGGTTTTGTCTCTTTCTCTCACGGCGGTTGTTGATTTTTCCCTGCCGTTTTTAGTGGCATTTTCCAGCCCCAGAATGCCACCGTGCTCAGCCAGAAGGAGCAGGACCTTGGGCAGCTCAGCTCTCCTGGGAGAAACCCTGCTGGGGCTCAGAGAACAAAGACTTCAACAAAATAAAGGCAGGGCAGCCTCAGCAAAACCTTCTGGTGGGCTGCAATCTTTTCCAAGGCGAGAAAATTAATTCCCTGAATGCCTTGTAAGGATTTTTTTTTTTTTTTCCTTCCCTGCTTGGAGCAGATATTAAGGGTTTGCCCAAAGAATAGCAATAAAATCCTGCTGGTGATAAGAACGCTGCTCTGCCTTGCTGAGGAACAGGCTGGTGCTGAAGAGCAGTGAAAGCGCCCTGGAACGAGGCCAGAAATGCCCCAAACCTCAATTCTGTCCATGCTGAATTTTCTCAGGGTCTGTAATGTTTCTCTCTCCTTTCTAAAGTAATGGCCTTGTAGCACAGCAGCAAACAAAGGCTCACTTTAGCCCTTATTGCAGCTAATTACTGCACCTCCTGATTGCTGACCCCGGCCTAATGCTCCTCTCTGCAATTGCTCCTGATGGACTTGGAGTCTTTAATGGGATATTTTCTAACCAGCAATGCTGGTGGGGATTTTCTATTTTTTTTTTTTTTAAATTCAGAAGAAATTCCCTCCGAGATGAGGAGTTCAGTCATGTTCTCNATTCCCTCCAAAATGAGGAGTTCCGTCATGTCCTCTGAATTTTCTCCTGGATAATTTGAAGGTGATCTCTGCACATTATTTTTTTTTAAAGGGAAATTCAGAGCAGAGGTGAGCTGGGCATGGTTTTCTGTTCTTCCCAGCACACTGCTGTGGGTAGCACCAGTCCTTGCCACAAAAAGAGCTGCTTAGACTCACAGATTCCATGATTCCATGACCCCCCAAACCCAGGCTGGGCAGAGATTTATGGCTCTGAACCCCTGAGGTGCCCCGTCGTTCTGGCAGAAGGGATATAAATCTTTTCCTGGGCTTTGTTTGGGTACAAAAGATTTTTTTCCCAAGGCCACAGAGGGGTGTGAGGAGCACTGAATTGCCAAAATGAGAGCCTGGACTGTGATATCTCCTCCCCAAGCTGTCCCCACAGAGCTGAACTCTCTCTCACTGCTGAGAACCTCTGCCCTTAAAAACAATCACTTTGGGCTTGGCCTGTGGGGCTTTTATTTTTTACTTTTTTTTCCCCCCAAATAAGAGAAGGAGACCAGCAGCAAATTGCACAGGAGGAGGGTTCCCTGCTGTGCTCCGAGCTAGAGGAGAGGAAAGCAGCAGCTGATCAGAAGATGTGGAACTTGCTGGGATGAGCTGCCTGCTAGGAGCAAACAGCAAGTGCTCCTTGATTCCCAGCCAGGCCCCTTTCCCATTATCCTAATGGAAGTGGAGCTCACACCTGCAGCTGCTTTTCGAGGTGACAGCGTGGTTTCATGGCAGGGGGAAGGGGACAAACCCCTCCCTGGGGCTGGGGAGAGCCGGGCAGGGAGCAGCAGGAATTCTGCCAGGCCATGGGAAGGCAGAGCAGGAGCCAGGCACGTCTCACACTGACGTCTGCCACAGCACAGAGCCTACAACCACCTCCTTGCAAGAAAAAGAAACACGGAGAATTCACTATTCCTTCTTACATTGAAATCACTCCCTCCTACATTCACATCATTGCTGTCAGAAACATCTTGATTTTCCACACCTAAGGGGCTATGGAAAAAAACAAGCATTTCTGCTAAAAATAAGGGGTTTTTTATTCCCCCCTCCC
>VWZN01008015.1:103581-114361 GCA_013396955.1 Regulus satrapa
CCGTCCCCCTCCTGCGCGTTGCAGTCGGCCTGGCGGGACAGCAGCACCCGCGCCACGTTCTCGAAGTTGTTCTGGGCCGCCAGGTGCAGCGGCGTCCACCCGTCGCGCTCCTGGGCGTCCACGCGGGCCTGGTGGTCCAGCAGCAGCCGCACGGTGCGGTCGTCGCCGTGCTGGGCGGCGAAGTGCAGCGGGGTCCAGCCGTCCTCGTCGGCGGCGTTGACCTGGGCGCCGTGCTCGATGAGGAGGGCGCAGATCTCGGGGAGCCGGCGCTGCACGGCCACCAGCAGCGGGGTGCAGCCGCAGCCCGCCGCGCTGTTGACGCCCGCCCGGCAGCCCAGCAGGAAGCGCACCTTGGCCACGTTGCCCTGCAGCACCATCAGGTGCAGCAGGCTCAGGCCGCTCTCCTGCTCCCTGCTCGGCTCCTCGGGCGCCGGCTCCTCGCGGCTCCCGGCCCCCCTGAGCGGAGCGGGGACGGGAGACTCCTGCTTGTCCTTTCCTAAAGGCGGGGAGAGAAAGAGTGAAAAACTCCCGAGGAGGGAGGGAGAGCGTGTGACTCTTCCCAGAGTGGGATGAAATAAAGGTATTTGAGAGGTAGGGGATGGAAAATAAAGCCAGATGTGCACTGGGACATTTGGCTTCCCTCTCACAGTACCTATTTCCCAAATAGCTCATTTTCCTTAACTTAACGTGGAAAGCCTTATGAGCCACATCCTTCTACAACAAAACCGACAGCTTTTGTAGCTTCCCCTTCTTTAATTTTCATTCAATTCAACTAAATTTTAATTTAGTTCTAATGCCAGTCCTCTACTTACCCCCACTCCTGGTGTCTCGGGGGAAGGCGAACTCCTCTTTGTCACTCTTGTTTTCAGAAAGGAGGAAAGAAAAAGGGTAAGGCAAAGTGTTCATTTGCATTCTGTAATGTTTGTACAAAGTGCTTTGTTGCTGCTCTGCAGTTCTTTGTCACCGTTTGAGAGTTTTTTAATCCAATCCTGTTTTTGCCCCCAAAACTCAGCGAAGCCAATCGTGACAGAGCAGGAATGGGGGGGGAGCCTGAAGATGATCTCTGGATATCCATGAGCTATTCCCCCTTGTGCTCATTTGCTCCCAAACACACACACATATTCTGCTTCCTGACTGCACGGCAGCATCCCAAAATGATTTCCTTTGTTGTTTAGGGACCCCCAAGTCCCCATCTCTTCAGGCCTCTGGTTTCTTGCACGGCTTGGCAAAACCCTCTAAATACCAATAATTCCCAACTCCTATCTCTCCCTGTTTTCTAGGCATAATTATTCCAGTAGCTGGGACTATATTCTGACTAGCCAGAAGCCTGACTTTTTTTTTTTTCTTAGCCAGAGAAACACGGGGATTTAAAACTTTTGTAAAAATTTCTGTAAGAGTTGTTCCAACTGGAACATCCTCAGTTTTGTGTCATGAACAGAACACCGTGACTCTGCGAGTTCCTTTTAGTGACTGAACACACTTCACCTGAGCAGGTCCAGAAAAGGGTTTTCCTCTCGGAGTCTTGATCATTTAGAGCATTTGTTAATTAATTTGCGAGTGTCTTATCCCCGTAAATGAATTACAGAGGCACAACCTGTGCAGACACCCTGCTGAGGTGCACCTTTGGGAGGGGAAACAGCCTCAAGACCCGGTAAGAGCAAGGAGCAGACTCAGTGGAATGTCCTGAGTGGCCCTGGGAGGTTCTGTTGCAATAGTAAGCAGATGGGACTTAGTTTTTTGTTGGTTTTTTTTTCATGCAGAAAGCCCATTCTGTACTCACGTAACTTATTTTTATACAGTTTTTACAGAATTCATGTTGAACTCCAATTGGCTAGTAGTTTTCTTGCTATTCAATTCATTGATTTGTAACAGGAATTTTACCTTTTCGTTAAATCTCTCAGTTCTTGGATTGTTTACATATTTTTTTCCACTGATTCTCATGGGACAGATTCATTGCTTAAGCAGGTACAAACTTATTTTTCTCTCCAAGAACAGGTTGCTGTAGTTAATGAAATTTATATTCCTCTGTTTCTTTCTTACGAGTGATTACAAGCTACTGCTAGCTTAGCTGGAGTAGCTAAGAGCCTAAACTATATTTTACAAGGCTTCTCTTTAAAAACATCTCTCCCTGTCTGCAGCAGGGCTGTCCTCACCTGCTGGCTCCTGGAGATGGCCGGCTTGTGGGACATCTTCCTGACCAGGCGCTCGTTCTCCGGGTCCTGCACCAGGCTCTGGATCAGGGCCAGCAGCACGTCCGTCTCCACAGGGATATCTGCCAGGACAGAGCAGTTCAGCTGTGCAGGCTGCTCCAGAGCCAGGCAGGACCCACGGGGGAGAAGGGGGAGAAGGGATGCGTGACAGCGAAGGGCCCCACGCCGTTCAGCCTCGGAGATGCAGCTGGCAAAACTGGACTCAAAATTAGCAACACAGTTGGCACAGCCACAGCCCAGTCCCACCTGCAAAGCTTGGCCTTTGCTTGGGGTCCTGGTCCCAGCACCTCTTCATCAGGTCGAGCATCTGGTGGCACTCCCCGGGCCAGTCGTCCCTGACGAGCTCCAGCCCCGGCCTCTTCCCCGCTGCCACCTTCACGATGATGGCCATCATGTTGGCCCCTGCAAAAAAGCCAGCACGCTCTGGGTGTTCTCCCTGGGAAAAGGGCTGGCACAAACACTGCACAGGTGCAGGGTTTACCTGCGTAGGGTTTCTTCTGCATGAGGACCTCCCAGATGACGATCCCGAAGCTGCGGGAGAGGAGCGACTGTGAGCACTTGGAGGTTAAATGCACTTACTGCTTCTTGAGAAACGGGAAGATGGGGAAGGGAGTTCCTCCAGGAGGGAAGGATTTCATCTCCCAGAGCAGACAGATTTCTCCCCCAGGCCAAAAGGGTCAGGCCTTATGATTCTGCCTCATACATCTCCCTTAAGAGTGGGGTGATCACCCTCTAAAGGGTCTGTGCAGTGAATGAGCGGCTTGGAGCCTTTCCTGTCAGCGTCCGGCTCTCAGTGCCTGTTTTCCACTTTATTCACATTGGGGTTTGGTGTCCTGGGCTCCTCCTGCAAGTTCCTGTGGCCCAGCAAATCCTCCTTTCCCTCTTGCCTTGGGTTAGTCTGTGCTGTAAAGGCCAAGGAGCTGAGGAATTTCCAGACATGGACCTGGAGCTCGTGTGAATGTGCTGCAAAGCTCCTTGCCCAAGAGGACAAAAAAGCCCAGTAGAAATCCCTTCTCTGCCTGTTCCTGACGAGAATGAAGCTGAACACCGAGACACAAAAGCCAACACTGGAATGGTTTTACAATTAATCTCAGCAGCCACTGTGATGACAGAGCAGCACTGGCTGTTCTGGGCTCTGACCTCACTCGTTTTTGTGGGAACGGGGTGTGATGGCACCTGGGGCAGTGCAGCTCCCTCGGGATTGGGATGCACTGGGATGATAATTACCCACAGAGAATCCCCTCCCTCTCAGTCTCCGCCACTGAAGGCGGGAACGGAGCTGTGACCTCACAACACATTTGCCAGTGTGTTCCCCCTGTTCTGTGGGGCAGAAAACCCAAACTTAGGCCATGTTCCAGGCCCCCTTGCTGTGTGCCAAAGCCCAGGGACACCCTGGGTGCCCTGGCTCACCTGTACACATCATACTTGATCCCCGGGGGTTTGCTGTTCTGCAGGAACATTTCGGGGGGGATGTAGCTCAGGGTGCCCCTCAGGGCCGAGCTCTCGATGTACTGCATCCTGCTGGACTGCTCCATCCACTTGGACAGCCCAAAGTCAGAGATCTGCAAGCAGAAACAGGGAAACTGCCCCAAAATGCTCACACCCACCGCTCCTGCTGTCACCTGGACATCCCCCAGCCTTCGGGATCAGGGAGGGGAGGAGGTGTGAGCAGCTGGAACTCAATAAAACCCTGACGACCTGCAGCCACGGAGTCCAGCTGGAGCCTTAAATTCCCAGGGCTGGAATTCCCAGACTCCCTGTATGAGTAATTTGCTCGCCAGCCGCTCGTTAAACATGGGTCAACCCTTCATGGAGCGTTCCTGAAGAACCTGATTTACTGGGATTCTGGACTCACTCGGCAGAAGAACCCCGCTCTTCTCTGAGAAGGACAAAGCCAGCACCAAGGCCGTACCTTGACGTGCATGTTCCCGTCCAGGAGGACATTCCCTGGCTTCAGATCCAAGTGCAGCAGAGGAGGGCTCATGCTGTGCAGGAAATTCATGGCCAAGCCCATCTCATGGATCACACGGAATTTCAGCTGCCAGGACATCCTGTGAGTGGGAAGGATTCTCTCCAAGGACCCCCTGGCCATGTATTCCATCACTATCCCCAGAGGGCTGTTGCACACCCCGTAGATGGTGACAATGTGCTGGAATTTGATTTTCTCCATCTTGCTTGCCTCCTCCATTAAACAGTTCATGCTGGTCCTGGAAAATTGAAAATAAAAAAAATCAGAAATACAGTGGGAGCAAGAAATCTTGTCAGTTGATTGACAGGCTCAGTAACTCTGCAGTAACTTAGTGGTGCCCAGCCTTTCCGAGCACTGCCTACCCCCAAAAGATTCATCCCAAATCCCCCCTTGAGCTGATGATAATGCTGCCACACAGTGACCTTCTGCAGACTAAAATCCAACATCGGAGGCGTTGTGACTTCTCAAATTGAGCTGAGGTTTATTTGGGCAAAATCAGCCACCACAGGGTGGTGAAAACCTTGCACTTACTCCAGTCCTCAGCAGGGAGGACAGAGAGCCTGTGCTTGTCACGCAGCGGAATGGCTTCAGACTGCCACGGGGCAGGCTTAGATGGGATACTGGGGAGGAATCCCGGAATTCCCAGAGCCTGCCCCATCCCTGGAAGCATCCAAGGGATGGACTGCTCAGGTTGGAGCAGCCTGGGATGGTGGAAGGTGATGCTGGCCACGGCAGGGATGGCATGAGCTGGGCTTTGGGGCTCCTCCCCACCCCAAAGCACTCCGTGATCCCATGAAATCCCCGGTGTTTCCCCGGCAGCTCCTGCCACGCCTTGGCCGCTCCCGCAGCTCCTGTGCCCGCAGCTGCCGTCCCTGGTGACTCTGCTGCCAGGGGGAACCCAGGCACGTCTGCTCCTCTGGCAGACCTGTTCCTCCAAATTCTCCAAAGGTTCCCCTCTCCCGACCTGCTGAACCAGTCTGGGGTGCCCGGGGCGCTCCGGGAGCAGCCGAGCAGCGAAGTGCCAGCAGTGCCTTTAAAAAGCACACCCTGGGAACGGAGCTGGGCTGCCAGCAATTAGGCCGGGCCATCATCTGATCTCAAATGGTTCAGCCAAGCAAAACCTTCTGCCAGACTTCCTCTAGCAGGCTCCTCACAGTGGGACCTACCCCGGGGTTGGGGAATCTCAGGTATTTTACTACAATTGATAAGGCACAGAAGTAAAACTGATTATTTGACTCTTCCCCACCCCTCCAAACGAGAACAAAATGCAAATATAATATCTGCAGAGCAAACCGAGGACAGTCACTGCTCAGTTGTTGTCAGTCACAAGAAATCAAATGTGAGATTTTTATCGAGGCAGGATCCTCCCAGACTGAAAGGAATCAAATTTTACATTCAATAACTGCATCAACTCTGCTGTTTTCCCATCAGCTCTGCCCGTACTGGATGTGTTATCAGCAGTGGTTGTGATTACCTGGCTCTGCTCCGTCTCCAGGCAAAGGTGGGCACCAGGAGAGTCTCTACAGAGCCAGAAGCAGAGAGGAGCTGCAGGTGCACCACAGAGAGGAAAGAGATATCTGGAGGCTACGGGAGCAGGGCCAGCTGTAAACCCTCTGCCCCTCATCTTTAAACCTGGGGATTAACTCAGTTTGATTGCTACGCCTCAGCCCCAATGTCCAGTGGAAGGAACAAGCCACCAGGCTGCTTTTATCCATGTTTAGGTGCTGACCTCAGCCCTGCTCCGTTCCCCGTGTTCCTCCTGCCCCTTTACCCATCCACACACGGGACAGGGAAAGGCAGAACCCAAATTTCCCACTCCCTCTGGCCACCCAGCCCTCCTCCCCGAGCAGCAGAAGCTCTTTCCCGTGGGGATTTATCCCCAGACCCATCCGGGGTTACCTGTCCACGCCGGAGTCCTGCAGCAGGTACGGCGAGCACTTCACGGCGTAGACCGTCCTCCACCTCCTGTGCTTCACCTGGTAGACGTGGCCAAAGCCCCCGCTGGCCACCCGCAGCCAGTCATCCTCAAAATCCTCCTTGCTGAACACGGTGAGGCTGCCCAGCCGCTCCGCACTCATGGCACAGCCTGCCCTGCTCCTGCCTGGCTCTGGGGAGGCTCAGGCGGCTCCTCCTGCCCTGCCCGGGGAGGTGGGGACCCACCTGGCAGCTGCCAAGAGGTGGATCCTCAGTGGCAGCTCAGGCAGGAGCTGCGTGGCTCCGGTCCAGCCTGGGAATGGGGCTCTGCTCTCTCCTACCCAGCTCTGGGGTGGGAAAATCCTCGAAGGATTCCAGGAGCAAAGAACAACCCCCCCCGAGGGATTGCTCCGTGCTGGGGATTCCTTGAATCCATGGATTGGGGGGAAAAAGGGAGGCGGGGAAGTGGGGCAGGGAGGAGGGAAATCCACGGAGCAGAACTGTACATGAGAGACGTGGAAAACACTCCAGGAAGAACAGAGGGGGAAAAAAAACCCAGAAGGAGCTGGGTGGAAAGGTGGGAAACACTCCAGAAAGATGAAAAACTGAGTTTGAAAAAAAAAAAAATAACCAAAAAGAGCCAGATGGAGAGGTGGAAAACGCTTCAGAAAAAAATTTAAAACTGAGTTTAAAAAAACCTCAAAAATAGCTGGATGGAGAGGTGAGAAACACTCCAGAAAGATCAAAACCTGAGTTTTAAAAAACCCCCCAAAAATAGCTGGATGGAGAGGCGAGAAACACTTCAGAAAGATGAAAAAAAGGCGAGTTTAAACCCCCCCAGAAATAGCTAGATGGAGAGGTGAGAAACACTTCAGAAAGATGAAAAAAAGGCGAGTTTAAACCCCCCCAGAAATAGCTAGATGGAGAGGTGAGAAACACTTCAGAAAGATGAAATATGACAAGTTTAAAAAACCCCCAGAAATAGCTTGATGGATTTGTTCTAGAGAAAACACTCTAGAAAGATAAAGAACAGGAATCCCCTCCCAAAACAATCAGAACTAGCACATGAGTGCACGAGCCTGAGGAAAAGCCTCGGCAGAAATACCAGAAATGTGTCAAACCAGAGCAGTTCCCTCGGGGATAAAATAAAACCTGCTGCCAAATCCCTGGAAATGGGTGTTTGGGAAGCACAGAGACTGGTCAGAGCAGCTCCACCCTCACCACCTGCACCAGCAGCAGCACACACACCTTCAGCTGAAAAGGGGTTTAAAAACTCTCCCCTGGGTTTTTTGTGCATTTGTGTCTTTAATGCCTCAGCTCTCTCTGGAGCTAGTGTCAAAAAAACAAGGTGGCGCTGATTTCCTCAGTGCTACTGCAGTGCAAATAATAATTAGCACTGCTGCAGGTTAATTGTCTCGCTGCCAGTAAGCCCTGACCTGGGAATTTCAGTCCTGTAGCAGAATCTTGAGGAAATCCTTGGAGGAAGCCTGACCCAGGTGGAAATGTGAGTTACTTCTGTTACACTGACACCAGGGGCTCTGGCACTGGACTCCCTTCCTTTGAGGAAAGAAGGTTAAAATAAAATAATAATAATAAAAAAAAAGCCAGCCAGGCTCTGCAGCCTTTTAGGGAGGGAAAAACCCCATCAGAAGGCGATTGCTGCCAATTCCCTGGCACTCCCCGGGAGCTGCCCGCCTGGAGTGATGCCCTGCTGCCCTCCACTCCCACCTGCCAGCGCCGTTTTGGAGCTGAGGACGAGCACGAGGGGCCCCATTCCCTCGGTGCAGGCACGGACCAGACAAACTCTGCGATGCTCAGGTTTATTTCAGGGCTCAGGAGAGGGCAGGCGCCGGGGGAACACTCAGCCCACAGCTGCTCTTCTCTCCCTCCCCATCCCTTCCAGGTGCATTTCTGGCCCAGCAGCTCAGGGGTGTTCCAGCTCCAGGGCAGGAGCAGCAGGAGTTGAGGAGTCCTGCTGGTCATTCCCAGCGCAGGGATGGAGATCCTGCCCCAAGCTGCCCATCCTTGCTCACTCTCACCAGCTCCCTCCCTTCTCCTCCACCAGCAGGAGCCCTGCTCAGGATGGAGAGCCCCAGTTCCACGGGGATGTGGAGGGGGGCTGTCCACAGCCCCCCTGGCTGCCCTCCCACAGCCCCTGAACCCCTCTGTGCCCCTGGGGAGGGCCCTGTTTGTGTTCCCCATCCTATGGATGCTTCCCCCAGTGCAATCCAGCAAATTCCAGTCTGGTTCTGGAGTTCTCTGACCAGTTCAGTGTCGGAGAAAACAGCAACAGGGCTAAAGGGAAAGGAGGCAGGGACGCAACTCAGAGATGAGAGAACTGTAAAGCTGAGGGGAGACATCTCTGGAGCTCCTGGGCCCTGTCCACACGCCCAATTCCATCATTTCCCCTGCCGTTTCTCCCTGCTGGCAGGCCCCAGTGCACAGTGCTGCATTTCACCTGGCTCTTCTGCCCCCCCGACCTCCTCCTCTCTGCTTCCCCGTTTCTGTGCCCAGCCTGGGCTGGCAGCTCTGCCCTCCCTGGCAGCTGGAGCACCGGGATTCCTTCTCTGGTCTGTGGAGTCGCTGATGCAGAAGGGAAGGAAGGAAGGAAGGAGAGGCAGGCTCGGAGCAGAGGTGGCATCTCCTGCTCCCTGGCTCGGCAGAAGCTCTACAGAAGCAAAGCAAATTCAGCTGCTTCTCCGGCGGCTGTGGGGGCTGCAGGGGCAGCTCGGCTGCGGGGCTCACAGCCCGTGGAAGTCTCCAAACGGGGGGTACGGGCTGGGCTTGGCTCGGTGGCGGCGGAGCAGGCACAGCCCCATGAGAGCAGTGCCCAGGACGGCAGAGGCAGCCAGGGATCCCAGCAGGACGGGCAGCAGCAGGGCAGCGCCAGCACCTGGGCACGGGCAGAGCGAATCCAGCATGAGAAACGTTCTTTGCACGCACCAAACAAAGACACGAGGAGTTAGGGGCGGTGCCAGGGGGGTTTTTGAGAAGTCTCTTGTGTTTTGCCAGCTCAGCGGCACGCTTTTCTAATAAACATCTAATTAACACCAGCCTATAAACGTCTAATTCCTATAAACATCTAATTAACATCAACTTCTGTAATTCACCTATGAATGCTCCTGACCTATGGCCAACCTCATTCTGCTCCAAAATGCTGCAATTCAGAGAACATTCTGCCTCCTCCCCCCCTGCCTTTCATCCTCCTAAAAGCTTCAGTTCCTTCACAGGGTGCCTTTGGCTGTGTCTCCTGGCTGGAGCTCTGTTGGATGTGACACTGATTATCCCCCCATATCTGGGACTGAGGGAAGCCAAAGCGAAGGTGAGGAGTTGTTGGGATAGAATCTAATCAAGAAAGTTGTTTAAAATGTGCTGGTTCTCCTGCAGCAGGAAAAGCTGAGCAAAAACCTCTGCAAGGGAAATAAAAGCTGGAGAGCCCCACCTTCCACTGGTTTGTACAAAAGCCTGTTGTTCATCCTCCAAACGGGCCCGAGGGAGACCAGGTTGTGCAGGTTCCCATGGCTGGTCCTGTCACTGGGCTGGGCAAGGGGCTCCACACTTTCCAAGCAGTCCTGGGAAAGACATGGAAATCACCTGGAAGTGTCCCGAACAAACCTCCTGTCCCAGGGCCCCAGGGCTCAGTCCTTTCCACCTCTGCTGCCATTACAAACGGGGAGCTGCGCATCCTTGGACCGCCACGAACTTAAATCTCTATTCCCGAATTTCCTTTCCTTAGGGATTACCAACTATTGCCACCCCTCCACACCACTGACTCCTCTCCCGGACTGTAACCAGGGATCGGCCACGGGGTGTGGGGGGCTCTGGAAGCAGCAAACCCCTCCCGAGCACTGCGGGAACAGATCCACCCTCGGTACCTGCTCACATCCCGGCAGGCAGAGCCTCAGCTCGCAGTGCAGGTAGGCCACGGAGTGGTTCAGCATCTGGAACAGCTGGATGGAGAAGCTGGCGGCTCGGGAGCTGCCACCCCCCAGCAGCTGGATGTGTCTGCACTCCCCGGGCAGCCTGGCAGGAACAAACAGCACACGGCTGCAAACCCCAGCCCCCTGTCCCAGACACAGGAAAATCCACAAAACATCAGCATTCCCTGGCCCTGCCCTGCTCGGGAGCAGCAGAGATGTTCTGGAGGGTGCCGAACCGCCCTGACCTGCCCGGGGCTCTCGTTTCACACCCCAGCGGGTTCACAAACCCCGGGTAAGGAATCCCGGCCTCGGGCAGGCAGGGGAGATGCTGCGATGGAAGCCTGGCCAGCACCCCTGCCCCGCTGCGTCCTGGCGGTGCCTCCCCGGCAGGGAGGGGATGCTGCAACCCCCCGACACCCCCGGGGGCAGCAGGACCCTTTATTCCCGCAAATCCTCACCCAAGGGGAGCTTTATCCCCCATTCCCACCTGCGGAAGAGGCAGCACTGGGCCCCCGCAGCCCCGGGGCTGGCCGAGGGGCTCACGCAGCACGAGTGGATCCGCAGCAGGGCCCGGCTGCTGCTGTTGCTCTGCAGGGCCACCAGAGCCACCAAGGTGTCCTGGGGGGGCTCCGCTGCGGGCAGCCCGGCGGGGCTCAGGCTCAGCCGCACCGAGTGGTTCCCGGAGCCGCACGAGTCGCTCACCGTGGCAAAGCTGCGGAAAAAAAAAAAAAAATTTAAAAAAAAGGGAAAAAAGCGGATGAACGGAA
>VWZN01008015.1:115818-126026 GCA_013396955.1 Regulus satrapa
CAAAAGGCGATGAAATGAAGCGGCCGGGCTGCGGCAGCGGCGCCCGGAGAAGGGAGCCGGGGGTACCGGGGGTACTTGCCCGTCCAGCACGGTGGCATCCGAGCGCAGCCCCCTCCTCCCGTGCCAGCCGCTCCGCAGGGCTCCGGGCTCCGCTGTCACCGCGGTCCCCAAGGCTCCGGCTGCTCCGTCCGTCCCCTCCCGGGTCGTGCCATCCTCCTCCGTGCCCAGCAGCAGCCCCTGGGCCGGGGCAGTGCCCGNCAGAGGGTAGGACATGTTCTCCAGAGAGTGGGATACCTTCTCTGAAGGGTGGGATGCCTCCAGAGGGTGGGATATGTTCTCCAGAGGGTGAGACAAGTTCTCCACAGAGTAGGATACTTCCAGAGGGTGGAACACCTCCTCCAAAGGATGGGATACATTCTCCAGGAGGTGGAATACCTCCTCCAGAGAGTGGGACACCTTCTCTGAAGGGTGGGATACTTCCTCTAGAGGGTGGAACATCTCCTCCAAAGGATGGGATACATTCTCCAGGAGGTGGAATACCTCCTCCAGAGAGTGGGACACCTTCTCTGAAGGGTGGGATACTTCCTCTAGAGGGTGGAACATCTCCTCCAAAGGATGGGATACATTCTCCAGGAGGTGGAATACCTCCTCCAGAGAGTGGGACACCTTCTCTGAAGGGTGGGATACTTCCTCTAGAGGGTGGAACATCTCCTCCAAAGGATGGGATACATTCTCCAGGAGGTGGAATACCTCCTCCAGAGAGTGGGACACCTTCTCTGAAGGGTGGGATACTTCCTCTAGAGGGTGGAACATCTCCTCCAAAGGATGGGATACATTCTCCAGGAGGTGGAATACCTCCTCCAGAGAGTGGGACACCTTCTCTGAAGGGTGGGATACTTCCTCTAGAGGGTGGAACATCTCCTCCAAAGGATGGGATACATTCTCCAGGAGGTGGAATACCTCCTCCAGAGAGTGGGACACCTTCTCTGAAGGGTGGGATACTTCCTCTAGAGGGTGGAACATCTCCTCCAAAGGATGGGATACATTCTCCAGGAGGTGGAATACCTCCTCCAGAGAGTGGGACACCTTCTCTGAAGGGTGGGATACTTCCTCTAGAGGGTGGAACATCTCCTCCAAAGGATGGGATACATTCTCCAGGAGGTGGAATACCTCCTCCAGAGAGTGGGACACCTTCTCTGAAGGGTGGGATACTTCCTCTAGAGGGTGGAACATCTCCTCCAAAGGATGGGATACATTCTCCAGGAGGTGGAATACCTCCTCCAGAGAGTGGGACACCTTCTCTGAAGGGTGGGATACTTCCTCTAGAGGGTGGAACATCTCCTCCAAAGGATGGGATACATTCTCCAGGAGGTGGAATACCTCCTCCAGAGAGTGGGACACCTTCTCTGAAGGGTGGGATACTTCCTCTAGAGGGTGGAACATCTCCTCCAAAGGATGGGATACATTCTCCAGGAGGTGGAATACCTCCTCCAGAGAGTGGGACACCTTCTCTGAAGGGTGGGATACTTCCTCTAGAGGGTGGAACATCTCCTCCAAAGGATGGGATACATTCTCCAGGAGGTGGAATACCTCCTCCAGAGAGTGGGACACCTTCTCTGAAGGGTGGGATACTTCCTCTAGAGGGTGGAACATCTCCTCCAAAGGATGGGATACATTCTCCAGGAGGTGGAATACCTCCTCCAGAGAGTGGGACACCTTCTCTGAAGGGTGGGATACTTCCTCTAGAGGGTGGAACATCTCCTCCAAAGGATGGGATACATTCTCCAGGAGGTGGAATACCTCCTCCAGAGAGTGGGACACCTTCTCTGAAGGGTGGGATACTTCCTCTAGAGGGTGGAACATCTCCTCCAAAGGATGGGATACATTCTCCAGGAGGTGGAATACCTCCTCCAGAGAGTGGGACACCTTCTCTGAAGGGTGGGATACTTCCTCTAGAGGGTGGAACATCTCCTCCAAAGGATGGGATACATTCTCCAGGAGGTGGAATACCTCCTCCAGAGAGTGGGACACCTTCTCTGAAGGGTGGGATACTTCCTCTAGAGGGTGGAACATCTCCTCCAAAGGATGGGATACATTCTCCAGGAGGTGGAATACCTCCTCCAGAGAGTGGGACACCTTCTCTGAAGGGTGGGATACTTCCTCTAGAGGGTGGAACATCTCCTCCAAAGGATGGGATACATTCTCCAGGAGGTGGAATACCTCCTCCAGAGAGTGGGATATCTCCTCCAGAGGGTGGGACACCTCCTCCAGAGGGTAGGACATGTTCTCCAGAGAGTGGGATATCTCCTCCAGAGGGTGGGACACATTCTCCAGAGGGTGGGATACCTTCTCTAGAGGGTG
Source organism: Regulus satrapa (assembly GCA_013396955.1). Classification (NCBI taxonomy): domain Eukaryota; kingdom Metazoa; phylum Chordata; class Aves; order Passeriformes; family Regulidae; genus Regulus; species Regulus satrapa. Next base: position 118,180 of record VWZN01008015.1, read on the forward strand.
GGGTACATTCTCCCGAGGATGGGACACCTCCTCCAGAGAGTAGGACATGTTCTCCAGAGAGTGGGATACCTCCGGAGGATGGGACACCTCCTCCAGAGAGTAGGACATGTTCTCCAGAGAGTGGGATACCTCCGGAGGATGGGACACCTCCTCCAGAGAGTAGGACATGTTCTCCAGAGAGTGGGATACCTCCGGAGGATGGGACACCTCCTCCAGAGAGTAGGACATGTTCTCCAGAGAGTGGGATACCTTCTCTGAAGGGTGGGATACTTCCTCTAGAGGGTGGAACATCTCCTCCAGAGAGTGGGATACCTCCTCCAGAGGGTGGGATACATTCTCCAAAGAGTGGGACACCTCCTCCAGAGGATGGGATGCATCCTCCAGAGGGTGGGATATGTTCTCCAGAAGGTGGAATACCTCCTCTAGAGGGTGGGATACCTCCTCCAGAGGGTGGGATACATTCTCCAAAGAGTGGGACACCTCCTCCAGAGGATGGGATGCATCCTCCAGAGGGTGGGATATGTTCTCCAGAGAGTGGGATACCTCCAGAGGATGGGACACCTCCTCCAGAGAGTAGGACATGTTCTCCAGAGAATGGAATACCTNACACCTCCAGAGGCTGGGACACCTCCTGCAGCGGGGCTCTGGGTGATGCTGGCTGTGCAGCAGACAGGGGTGCTGGAGTGGGCAGCTGCCTGGCGGGGGCTGTGTCCCCTCTTGCTGCCCCGTCCCCGTTGCCCAGCGCTGCAGGGAGCCCCCCGGAGGGGCTCAGCTCCACGTTTGGCCCAGGCTGCAGGGCTGGGCTCGGCGGGGCCGGCAGTGCCGTGCCCTGGAGCGGAGCAGTGACGCTGCCACCCTCGGCTGCAGGGAGAGGGGTCCCCGCTGCTGTGCCCCGCGTGGGTCTGGGGTGTCCCTGCAGGGCAGGGGCAGAACCCGTGGACACGGCTGGAGTGACAGCCGGCTCGTTGCCCAGGGCTGCCAAGGATGAAGCAGCTCCTGCTTCTCCTGCACTGCTGCTGCTTTCAGCTGGCCTCGTGCTTTGTCCCGGGCTGGCCTGGGAGAAGAGCTCAGCAGGAGCTGGGGCAGGTGCAGGAGAGCTGGCAGGCATCCCTGCAAGGGTCACTGCAGCCAGAGCTTTCCCTGAAATCGTTGTTTTCCTTCGGACCTCTGTGGAAAACGGAGCCTGCTCCGGAGATGGGGATGGTCCCCGTGTGCTTCTGAAGGGCTCAGGCACAGTGGGGGTGAATTCCGACTCCAAACGTTGAGTGAGACGAGGTTTTCCAGCAGTGATAGGGGCCTGAGCTGCTGTGGCAGGCACAGGGACTCCAGACCGGGCTGTGCTGCCCACTGTGGGATCGCTGTGCTCGTTCCCAGCTGGAAGCACGGAGGAGGCTGAGGACGTGCTGGGAGCAGCTGGAGAGGACAGCAGCTCGGTGCCTGGGAGCCTTGGAAGGCTGGGCTGCAGGGCTTTGGGGCTGGGGAATGCCCTGGGCGGGGGTTTGGAGGGCGAACACCCCGTGCAGGGGGCATGGGCCGGGCTGGGGGTGGGCGCTGAGCCCACCTGCCCTGCAGCCCCTGTGCTGCTCGCAGCCGGGGCAGGCTCCGGGGAGCCACGGGCTCCCTTTGCCGCCAGGAAGGGAGCTCCAGACAAAGACTGGGGCCCCTCAGTGCTGAGATGCTCGCTGGGGGAAGGTCGGAGAGGCTGAGCGGATGCCAGCTCTGGCGGCACAGGGGAGGTGCCAGGCTCTGCTGACAGGGGAAGAAAAGCAGCGCCCGTGGCCTGCTGGGGATGGGGAGCAGGAATCTGCATCTCCTCGGGCAGCCTGGGCATGGTCTGCGCTGTGGGGTCCAGCACATGCCCTGGGGCTGAGGTGACAGCTGGGGACAGGCCCCTGAGGGCAGTAGGAACAGGATTAGCTGGCACTGGCTCAGAATTTACTTTTACTCTCTCTGCCTGTTGCTCGGACGCGGAGGACAGAGCAGTTTCAGGTCCCGCAGACCTCCCAGTGGGATGAGAGGGACTGGTGTTCACCGGGAGGTCCTGGCTGCTGCCAGTTGTCCCCACACTCGTGGCCAGCTGGGCCGTTCTGTGGTCGCCCCGAGGAGAGGGCAGCACCTGGGCGGGGGCTCTGTCACTGGGCAGCAGGACAAACACAGGCCTGACCAGCACCAGGCTGGCGGGGCTCAGCTGGAAGTTCGCCAGGTCCAGCGCTGAAGAATTGGGTGCTGCCAGGATTTGCTGGATGGAAAGCAGCCCCCCAACACTGGAATTCGGGAATTCTGTGGGGAGAGGGGAGTCCTGCATGGGCTGCAGGCAGATCATGCCATCGGTGCTCTTCAGCACAAAGGACAAGTGCGGGGACGAGGGCAGCAGGGTCAGGGGGGCACCTCTGGCTGCGCTGAGGTTCCCGGCAGCTGCATCCAGGGACAGCCTGAACTGGTGTGCCAGAGGTGCTGGGACCTCACTGGGCACCCCTGGAGCAGGATGTGCTGGGGGGGAGCTGGGAGGGCTTCCCTGGGCACGGGATGAGAGCAGGACAGGAGCAGGAGCTCCCAGCCGGGTGGGGCTGGGAGGGACAGGGCTGGGAAGGGAAACTGCCTGGTCCCTGTGGCTGTGGGCTCCAGAGGGGCTGGGGACAGGGCTGGCTGCTGGGGACAGAGCTGGAGAACCAGGTTTGCTTCTTCTCCCTGTGCTCACCTGCAACATCCCAGCCACGGCTCGAGGCACAGGAGGGGCAGAGGCTCCTTGGAGCTGGGACCCAGAGCCAGGAGCTGTGGATGAGGTGGTCGGGGTGTGGAGGCCCATTGGCTGCATCCCAGCTCGAGCAGGAGCAGGGGCACCAGGAGGCTGAAGCTCTGCTGGGACAGAATCCCAGGGCTGGAGGTCACCATTCCCAAAGGCGGGCATTCCTGGAGAGAGGACAGGTGTCGCTTCTTTGAGCTCTTTAGTAGCTGGGGAAGGTTTCAATGTGGAAATCCACTGCTGGGTTAATGAGGACGAGCTCAGAGAAGGCTGTGGGCTCTCAGGGGAGGGAGAGTTTCCAGGTCTCCCTGTCACTGCAGCATCTCCTTGAAGTGACATTTCCTGAGAGCTCCCGTGGCTCTCTGGGACGTGTTTGGTGCAGCTGAGAGCCCTGTGCAAGGAGAGGGGCTGTTGTCCATCAGTTGTGCCAGCTCGGGGTGGAGATGGAAGGAATTCATCAGCAGCTGGAGCTTCCATCAGGAATGAAGGAGAATTTGGGCTGCCTGGTGGGAGGGTGTGAGGAGCAGGAGGCTGGGCCGGGTGTCCAGAGCCCTTTGTTACCACCGAGGTTGAATTTCTGCCTTGGCTGCCTGTGGTTTCCTGCTGCAGAGGCAGACGAGGGGAAAACGGAGCGGGCCCGGCCTGTGTTGCTCTGGGACGGACTGAGCCGAGGTTCCCTGGAGCTGGCTGTGGTGGGGCTGCAGAAGTTGGAACCCCAGCATCCAAGCTGCTCAGGTGGGCAGGTGTCAGCCCTGCTCCGGGGCCAGCCTGGGCCGCAGGGTTGGTGTCCGTGGGCCTTTTCCCCGTGGGAAGCATTCCCGTGGGCAGCCAGCCCTCCCCTGCTCTTGCCAGAGGAATCCCAGCTCTGGAGGGAGATGCAGGTGCTGCCATTTCCCTTCTTGGTGGATGAAAATGGAGCGTTGGAGTCAGAAGAGAAGTTTTAGGACTTGGCACCTCCCTGTGCTCGACGAGAGGAGGGGATGGGAGAGCTGTGACCTGGGGAGAGCCCAGGTGTGTCCCTGCCCTGGGAAAGGGCTGGGGCAGCCCGGGGCTGGAGCTGGGAGGGCTGAGAGCCCCAGGGGTACTTTCTGGCTGTCTGGGCAGTGCCAGGGCTCTGTGTCCATGCTGGGCTTTCAGCAGCTCGGCCCCCGCCAGGCTCCCTGGCATGGCCCCAGGCAGCAGAGCTGTTCTGTTTGCAGCTCCCCCGGAGCGGGACACGGACTCAGAGGGTGTTTCCGTGCTGGGATCAGCTCCTGGGCTCTGGGAGTGGAAGGACACCTCGCCCCAGTCACCCTGGCTCGGCACGGGGCTGCCCGGGGCAGAGCTGAGCCCCAGCACCCCACTGCCAGCACGGCCACTCCTGGAGGCACCTGGGGAACAGAGAACAGCCTTTGGCTCAGCTGGGATCGGCCTGAAACTGCCCAGGACAGCTGAACTGGGCAGGCACTGCCTGTGCCAGGGCCACGCGGTGCTCTGGCACTGCCAGGCCTGTTCCCACCCCCATCCCCATGATCCCCTCCACAGTCCCAGTCCCAGTTCCATTCCCATGATCCCATCCTCATTCCCATTCCCAGTTCCATCCCCATCCCCATTGTCCCCATTATCCCTGTCCCATTCCCAGCTGTCCCAATCCTCTCCTCTGCTGCCATTCCTCCTCAGCGAGGAGCCCCTGATCCCCCCGAGGATGCAGGGACGGGGAATCCCCCAGCCTGGGATCTGTCCCCCAGCACAGCAAGGTTAAATAAACCTGAATGAAGAAATCAATCAACCTCCCCCAGCTCTCCTTTTGCACTCCCCCAGCAGTGTCCCTGTGCCATCTGGAGTTTCCTGCTCCCTCTGGGCAGGTTTGTTTGGACACAGAAACACAGCAACTTCTCAGACGCCAAGCAGCCACTTTGTCACTGAAAAAGGCAGACCCTTGGTTTAAAAGGTTATTCTTTTCTCCAAATATTTTACTTTTTCTGTCTTCACGTCAAAAGGTTGATGTTCCAAACCACAGACTAAAATGGATTTTCCTCCCCAAAAAACTTTAAGCATTTTTCCTTAGGCACCTGCCAGGAAAGACAGGAATCTAAAAGCTGAAGTGTTATGCATTTAAATTGTGGTTTTTAACAAAGGTGAAGCAGAGGTTTAGCAGGTTCACAAAAAAAAAAAAAACCCAAAAAAACAAAACAAAAAAAATTACTGATTGTGTAGAAAATTCTTTGCCATTTCCCAAGTTGATCTTTCCTGGAGAGAACGGCCTGCCTGAGGACACAGCACAGCTCCCCGCAGCCAGTTAATTCCTGTACCCTCGCAGAGATGCTCCCAGACACCCAGCAAGGTGGAAAGCCAAGGCTGGAGCCCTGCTCTGAGCGACAGCAGCCCCAGGAGCTCAGCGGGGGCAGCAGCAGCACAAGCCCAGCGCTGATTTGGTGCTGTCAGAAATATTTGGCAGGACAGCTGTTCCCAAAGGAGAGGCAGCACAACGTGTCCGTGGTGCTGGAAAAGGGGATTCAGAGCAAGCCTTCAGCAGCACCAGCCTGATCCTCAGTGCTGCTTGGAATCCCTTGGGTAAAGGGATTTTTGATTTGTTTCCCCCTAAAGAGATGATCTTTTCTTTGGGGGCTGAGCAGCACAGCAATGCCCTGATGTGGAATGGTTTCAGCAGCCCCCAGGTGAAACCATCCCACCCCAAGCCTGGGCTGCACCAGCAGGGAGGGAGAGGCTGCTCCTGCATCCCAGGGCTGCTGCCACAGCACCCAGAGCAGCGCAGAAGAGGCAGAAAAAGCAGCAATTGTGGAGAGAAAACAAAGCCCGTCACTCACCGGACAAATCCAACAGCCCGGCTGCCAGCAGGACAAAGAGGGGGAATTTTTCCTGCATCTCGTGGAGCAGCTCCTGAGCCATCCCAATCAAGAATATCCTGCCTGGAAGCAGCTCCCTGAGGAGCCACTGCTGCCTCCCAGCAATGGGATTGGGTTTCTTTATAAGAGCTTAGGCCAGACACCAACCAATAACCTGTTCCAGGAAAAAAAAACCAAAACCCTGCACCAATTGGAATCCATCGGATTTTAACAAAGGAACGAAGTGTGGTCAGGTGGATCTCACACCCAAGAGGTGGAAATTGTGACCGTGACCACTGAGAAAGGGCTGGTGCAGCCCTGGGGGAAGAGTTCAAACGCTCCCTGGAGGGCTGGGTGAGGATGTGGAGGGGCTTGGATGCACCCAGAGGAGGGGAACAGAGCTGGGGCAGGGCTGGGAACATCTCCTGCCAGGCTCGGGGCTCTGGCATTGTCCACTTTGGAGAAAAGGAGGCTCAGGGGAGACCTCCTGGCTCTCTGCAGCTGTCCCAGGAGGACATGGAGATGTGGAGGACGTGGGAAGGGAGGTGCTCAGTTCAAACTGGGTATTGGGAGGTGTTTTTTAGCCAGGAAGGTGGTCGGTCATCCCTGGGAAGGCTTCCTGGAGAGGGGATTTTGTACAGTGCCCTGAACACTCTTTGAGCTCTGTTCAGCCCTGGAGTGCTCAGAGAGCTGCACTGGGTGATGTTGTAGGTCCTTTTAAACTGAACTATTCTATAATTCCAGGTGTTTTTGCCAGTTTGGGCCAATGAAAACATCCCCAGGGATCAGCCTGGACCTCCGGGAGCAAACCACAGTGAAACGAGCACAGAACTCAAACCTTCCTGAGAGCCCAGAGGCTCCTTGGGCACAACCACAGCTACACCCTTTTGTTTTTTTTAGCCACAAAGCCCCCAAAGAACTGTAAATATTCCCCTGTGGGCAGCAAGCAGCGCCCAGCAGGAATCTCTCAGTGCTCACAGCGCTGAGCCAAAGCTGCAGGCAGGCTGAGGAGCTGGGAGAGAACATCCTGACACAGCCCTGCCTGTCTGAGGGCACTGAACACCTGAGCAAAAGGCAGATAAGGCCCCTAATGACAGCTGGGGACAGCAGGGAGGGCTCCCTGGCACACAACAATCACCCATTCTCCAGGCTGAGAAGGGAATCCAGCAAGGAACTGGACAAGGTCAGGCCACTGCAGCTTTCCCCACTCCCTGGGAAGGGAAATTCCTGGCACCCGCAGAACCCTCCAGGAGGGGTTTGTTAAATTTTTGTCAATTATTTTTGTTAAATTTATGTCAATTATTAAAGCCTAATGCAAGGTGGTATTTTGGCTGGCAGGTGAGATAATAAATTAACTTCTTCCTCCTGATATTGTTTCACTGGCTTCTGTGGGGGACCAGACCGCTCCAAAAAGCCACTGAAAAGTTGATGTGCTTTGAATGGATTTTATTAAAGCAAAGAAAACTCAACAGCAAGTGAGCTGAAGGACACTTGTGGAAGGTTTCTGAGGAGTTCAGCTGCTCTCCACGTATTTCATGGAGGAGTTCAGGATGGCCAAGCCATTGAGCTTCCTCAGCTGCTGAAGGTACCTGCAGAGACAACAGGGGGTGAAGAAAAATTAAAGTTTTAAGCTTTCACTGCTCTGCCCAAACTTTCAGGGGTGTCTAATGCTAATGCTCAATAAATTCCTCTTAAAAACAGAGTTTCTAGATAATGATAGTAAGACAGAGATAATACAGCTGCCCTTAATGCAGTTTCTAGATTATCACTGCCCTCAGAAAGGCACGTAAATAACATTCTTCTGTTCATTGCAGACGAACAGAACCAAGGCAAAGCAGAGTTTCCCTCGTGCTGGGCAAATCCCAGGGCTGATCCTTTCTCCCCTGCTCCTCTGGGATCTGCAGACTGCCAGCATCACTTCTGCTCGCCCAGCACGGGCAGTGTGCTCCCTGAGAGGGCTGGAGACACAACTGACACGGCAGGAGCCCTCGGGCAGGAGCTGGGACAGGGTCACGAGAGGGACCCACCCTTCTGGCTGAAGGAAATGAAATTCATGGAGTATTGCAATTAATATAGACTGCTGATACATTGTAAATGAATTATTAAATAATGTATAAATTATGATCGAATATTAAAATATATATTATGCAATATATAAAATGTAACACATGTTTATAATTAATATACGTAATATAATACAATATAACATAATAATATGTGATATTATATTTCATATAATATGCATTAATTACATCTAAAAATATATATAATTACATATA
>VWZN01008016.1:3129-18194 GCA_013396955.1 Regulus satrapa
GGCTTACAAGAGAATTTCAGTCCAAGGACTTTCCTCACTCTCCAACCAAAATGAGGACGTTTTTCTTTCATATCTCCATGCTGTTCCTCTACATTGTCCTTTGCCAGTCTCTGTTTTCTTCTACTCGGGAGAAGATCGATGTCTGAAGATCTCAATCTGGGAGGAGCAGCTAGCATGTGGCTGCTGTAGTCCATTCCTTCCCCTTGCTCAGTAATGTCCAATAGAAGTAGCATTTTTAGTCCTAGGCCTTCTCAGGAATACAAAGAAAAACAGAACTTAGCTCGGCCAGTGCGGGCCCTCCCGCCACTCCATGCCGGAGCTTGGGGCCTCCCACCACTCCATGCCGGAGCTTGGGACCTCCCACCGCTCCATGCCGGAGCTCGGGACCTCCCGCTGCTCCATGCCAGAGCTCGGGGCCTCCTGCCCCTCCATGCCGGAGCTCGGGGCCTCCCACCGCTCCGTGCCTGTGCGGAGCAGCTCGGGGCTTCTCGGCCATGCCAGGGCCCTGGGCCCTCTCGGCCATGCGGGCCTGGCTCGGGGTGTGCAAGGGAAAAAGACTCGGCCAGGCTCCGCCCCTCCGGCCATGCGGCGGGGGCCGGCCCAGCCCAGGTGCGGCGGAGCTGAGATGTTACCTCGATCTTCGCCGGAAGGAAAAAGAGCCTTCTTTCCGGGTTCTCGATTTTTAAAATGTGTATGCACAGAGGCGTATACTTTTCTGATTGGTCAATTACTTCTGTGGGCTAGGTTCTAACTGAAACCAGCACACCTTGCCATCAGATCAGCCCGTGGTGTGCGGAGACCACACAGTACCACCAATCTGCTGGCTGGGAGATCCACTCATCTCCCAAATATTCTAAAAGAAAAAAGCATCACAGTGAGTATCTGATCCAAACTAGGTTTAGTTCTTAGGATAAGGAGATTTGTTTATGTCATGTGAGAATGTTCTTTCCTTTGATCTTTCACCAAAAAAAAAAAAAAAAAAAAAAAAAAAAAATTGCTGCAACAAAAATGATGCCTGTGTAGAAAAATTGTTATGCATAAATAGAAACTTAAGGAGTCCACTTGGGAACTCACATTGTGCAGGATAGGGCACTTGTAGTATTTTTGATCAGCACTTTTTAACAGAATGTTCTTTATATTAGATTTAATCTCTTCTAAATTAGGTTCTTAGCCAGCTCCACTAGATAGCAAAAAAAGAAAAAAGAAAAAAAAAATCCTCGAACTCTGGTAAACTTTTAGAAACAACAGTTTTTTCTGGTCAAGTTCTGTTTGGGTANAACCTCCTCTTTTACAGATACTGAAATCAAAAACGATAAAGTTTTAGGCAGTCATCTGAGACCCATAGCAAAAAGGGCATGTTAGGGCAGGGGTGAAATTAAAAGTCTCCTGATCCTTAGGCCAGTACTTTACCTGCTGGAAAATATCATTTGTTCACCTCCCACCTATAAAACACCTTTGATTCTTTCTTTGGTTTTCCCATGTGTGTGTTATTAAACACACCCATAAGGTACATTTTTTTTGTTAAGAATAGCAGTACACTGGAGAACATAGCTGTTTACAGCCTCTGGGAAGCCATATAGATCAATGTGTTAAGAGAAACTTGCCAAAATGCTATGTAAGACTGGCAGGAGCATTATTTGAAAGTCCTGTCATGTTTTCCCGCTTGTGGTGGTCGAGTTGTCCCCAGGAAAGTACTGGAAGAAGACATTCTGTTTGCAGAGGAGCAGCTGATAGCAGGAGCTTGCTAACGATACCAGGGAATAGGAGGAAGGAGGGTGTGTTTGACAGAGGAAAATGTTTGGGGGGAACTCTGTTCCAGACCCAAAGAGTTCTAGCAATGTAAGCTGGAATACATGTCTAAAGGTTTGGTGGTGTTTACTTGCACTTTCCTCATAAAGAGCACTGTAAGGAGTACAAAAACAAATATTTTACTATGGCTGTGAAAAGAGGCTCCATCTCTGTACATGGCACAGTTCATTTAAAAACACAAATCAGCAAAATACTACAGCATTGAAATGAAGCTACTACTGAAGAAGAAGCAAAGACTGCTTGAGTATGGGTAGAAATCTCAGACAACAAGAGATGAAGAGTTGGAATACCTGCAGAGAACTCTGGGAATGTTCTAGGCCAGAGCGGGACAGGTATTTCTCTTGCTAATAAAATCTAGTAAGGAATATATAATATGTTTTGTGGTCAGAACCTGGATTTTCCATCCAATCCTGAAGTTGACCCAAAGAGTGAGGAGTTCTAAGTATTGGCTCAACATCAGAACAGCACAGTCTGCTGATGCTATGGAGAACTATTAACGCTGGATTTTTAGGCACCTTGTTATTGATTAAGCCTAAGTTTTCTACAGGTTTTAGCATCATCCTCAATGTTTTCATGGATGGGAATCAACACTACAGTATTTTTGAGCCTTTGTAGCTTCTAGGCCTCAGGAGTGACATTAAAACTGGGCTGTTCTGGTTTTGTATGTTTACAGTTTGTGTTAAAAAAATAGATTGTTGGGACTAAGGGTTCTGTTTGCTTTTTTTTCTCTTAGAAATCAATCCTTAGTGGTGCATCTCAGGAGAGGTGGGAAGAGCTGGACTTCACCAGAGCCAAGATTGAGCACAAAAGGTGTCAAGAGGAACAGGGGCAGCTGAAGAGGGAGCAGCAGCAAGAGGCAGATGGCACCTGATGTGAGCTGTGCAGGGACAGCCAGAGGTGATGCTGGGAACTGACTGCTTTTTGTGCAAAATTTTGTAAGGTTGGTAACATCTGCTCTCTGCTGCTCTCCTTCAGTCACTGCACATCCCATATTGTGCTTTTTGCTGGACTCTGCAGAGCAGTCACAGTGGTTCCCTACTATGAATAAAATTTGTGCTTGAGGTGTGAGGGGGTGGGTACACAGCATTATCTTCAAGGGCAAATTTCCTTCAATCCTGTTCCCAGACCAAAAGTGCTGACATCAGGCACCAGCCCATTGGGGGCTTTTACTACCTCTGTTCTGGACACGGGTTTAATCCTCATAACCTAACAAAGAGTCCTGGAATATTAACTGAACATGGATTGCCAAAATTTCTGCTTTGTGTCTTATGCACTGTCTTTCTTTTTGATCACTCCTTCTTTATGAGAAATTTGAGAAATTTTGTTTTGGAAACAAGCAGTGATTGCATCAGAGAACATTTCAAGGCCTGCAGAAACAGCTGGAGCACAAAGAGAGCTTTGCAGCACATGGCACTGCTCCACGCTGCTGGGGCTGAGAGGAGTGGGAAGGAATCTTTCTTTCCAGAGGAGGAGGCGAGGAAGGCAAGGCAGAGGCTTCAGTTCTTTAAGACAGCATTTGCAGAGAGGAGTTGCAGGCAGAAAGCAATGAAAGGAGCTGTGAGCAAGAGAAAGAAAGACTGGTAGGTGCAATTCCAGAAGTTATTTTCCTCTTCTGCCATGTTTCCAGCAGTTTCAGTATCTGGGGTATTTGTATGTTTCACCTGTGTTACATCCAATATAACTGTATCATTTAGAGATAAAAAAGGGTAGCATTTTTGTGGCATGTGTATAAAGATGACAGGTGGAAAGTAAAATTCCCTATCTCTGCCATAAAATAAGTCTTTTTGCATGCAAGGAATGAATTTCCATAGATTATATCAATTTCTGACTTCTACTGAGAATCATAGTACTATAGGATGATTTGGATTTTATTCATGCAGTCCCAACCCTCCTGCCATGGGCAGAGACAGCTTCCACTAGACGAGGCTGCTCAGAACCCCCTGTCCAAACTGCCAGGGATGGGGGCATCAACAGCTTCTCTGGACAACCTGTGCCAATGCCTCTCCATCCTCTCAGGAAAGAGCTTCTTTCTAGTATCTAATCTAAACCTATTCTTTTTCAGTTTAAAGCCATTCCCGCTTTTCCTATCATTCCATGCCCTTGTAAAAAATCCTTCTCCAGCTCATGTAGCCCTTTTAGGCACTGGAAAGTGCTCTAAGGTCTCCCCAGAGCTTTCTCTTCTCTAGCCTGAACAACCCCAGCTCTCTCAGCCTAGCTACATAGCAGAGGTGCTCCAGCCCTCTGAGTATTTTCATGATCCTCCTCTGGACTCACTGTAGCAGTTCCATGTCCTTCTTATTCTGGGGGCCACAGAGCTGGACAGAGATTTAAATTTGGCATGAAGGCTGACTGTACAGTATTGAATGTCTTTGTGTAGGAGTTCCTGAGGAGCAGAATGCAGTCAAGGCAGGAAGTGCTGGAACAAGAATCCCAGGAGCAGGACAAGCAGCAAAACCAGCACCAGGCTGCCAGAGTGTTCCAGAGGAGAGAGAGTTCTCATCTGAAGATGGAAAAAGAAAGCAAAAAACTCTGTGCCCTCCAGCAGTACCTCAGGGAACAGAACCTTCTGCTGCTCCAGGTATCCCTGCTGGTGTATGGAAGCTGCAAAGTAGGTGAGCAGGGCCTGGAGCTCTGAACAACCTGACAAGACCTGCTGTGTCTTGTCCAGGTGTGAGTCACTGTGCCAGAGCAGGGTTGGGACAGGTGGCATTAGGATTCCTGCTGGAGATGTCTTTCAATCTCATTTTCACTTCAGCCAGAGTACACTTCCACTGCTCTGTCCTTTACCTGCCTTTCTTCCTGGGGTCACTGGCTTCCCCCTCCCCTGAGAGGGAGCAGCAGGGCACATCTAGAGGCACTTTTCTGCATCAGAAAGGAGGGGTTTTCTAGTGCACTGCACTAGGGTGAGTGGAGGTCCCTAAGGAGAGGAGGAGGAGGTTAAGCTTCTCACATCCTCAAGCGCTCCCTCTTCCTCACATCATCTGAGGTACAAAATTCCCTGTAGCAGAGTCACAGGGAATGCGCTGATCAGCTCTGGGTAACCAGAAATTTCAGACAGGTATTTAGGAAAAGAAAATGGACATGGCACAATTTATTTGCTGAAACAGTCAGAGCTATATGGAATTATCTTTATTTTACATAGAATTAAGCTAAAATGAATAAATATATGTGATACCTTGTTTCAAGTAACACCTTGAACCAAACTAGATACAAAATTTAAATTCAGCCGGACATTCTGTGGACATTTAAAAACATGATACACATTTTCTGGCACATTATAAAAAAAATGATGCCTCTTACAAGAATAAAGCACTAGTGATAATGGCAGTTTCTTAAAAAAAAAAAAAAAAAAAAAAGAAAAATTTAAAAAATTGCCNAAAAAAAAAAAAAAAAGGAAAATTATGAAAACTTGTAAAAGGGTGTTCCTCTGAAATCCTGCCCCATCTTCTGAATGGCCAGCAACCTCCTAGCAGTTAGTGTCAGACTACATTCCTCCAGGGATAGTGCAAAGGCTATGCCTTCAGCTTTTCCCTAAGAAGACAAAGTTAAGTCGCTCATTCAGATGTTTACAAACTACTCTGAGGCCTTAGTAGGTAAAATGGGTATTGTTAAACTTTAGGATCCATAAGCCATCTGAGCCATCCTCAGATTTTTGCTTAAAGAAAAAAAAAAAAAGAGGGAATGGAAAGATAAACTTATATAGCAGGCGAAGGCTTTAACAAACAAAATGTCAAAGTTAAGTTCTAAAAAAACATAACTTGCTTCAGATTATGGAAACTACATGTGAGGCACAATTTTGCATTTTACACATGAAATCCCATCATTTTGAACAGTTTCTACTCTGTTGAGTTTCTGGAAAAGTTGGCTGGAATTTGCTCAGCAGGAACATGAATGGTTGTGCCTCAGACCTGGCACACACCCTACTGAGGAAACGTGGGTGTTGGTAACACATGGAGATATTCTTTAGGGTGATAGCTGGGTTTGCTTCTCTTCTTGTCCTTTACATAAAAGCATGTGCTAGTAAGGACAACAGTCTGCCTGCTTATGACCCTGACTTAAAGAAACAAGCCCAAAATTTACAAGGTGTTAAGCTCTACTCCTGCTTTTATCTTTATGCACTTGGAATTGGAATATGCAGTGCTTAAAGGAAAGTACATGCAATATACTGAGCTGAATCTAAACTTACTTTTCAGACTTCATTTACAGGCTATTCATCACTGCTTTATAATCACTATTAAACAGCAGATTGTCTGCTTCTGCACTTTCTCTTCATTGCTTAACCACCTGAGAACAGACCACTGTGGAGACTCTGCTCTACTGCTATTTCACACAGGGTATGTCTGGGAATATATTCAGTACCACACCCTTTCAAATCATTTTTGGACTGTATTTCTCACTATTAAAATGCAGCCATAAAATCATTTTAATAATGCTGTTAAATAATAAAATGTGTGTAATCCAGCTCTTCTGCTGGCTTTATTTCATTTTAAACATTCACAATGTGATTTTGATCCATCAGGAAAATGCTTGGACTCTGGTTTGAAACCTACTGGGAAAAAACTCCTAAGTATCTGCATATTAGTTAAAGTTTTGAGTGAAACCAAGGGAACACCAGGGAGGGTAGTAGAGAAAATCACATAGAATGGAAAAAAAACCCCAACTCTTAAGTTTCAGAAACAAAATTTAAGACCAGGACAAATATTTGCTTAAGTTATTTTTTATTATGGAATTAGGTTTTTCTGTTTAGGTAAATACTTTATTATCCCATTGTAATCCAAACTCGTATCATAATGTACTAGACTACAGAATTTGAAAAAAAAAAATTATTGGTCTCGTTTTGTCATCCAAAATGACTAAGAACAGACCGCGCTAGGATGCAGGATGTTAGGCCACTTCTACACTAAAAGTAGAAGCTAAAAGTACAAAAGACAAAAAGGTTTATTGGCTTTTTTCAGCCCGAATGTGTTGCTAGAACATAATTTCTCATACCACAGTAACAGGTAAATTAAATATTCAACCTGATATATTTTTAAGCATACTTGTTCAATTAACCTCTTTTTGAAGATGTTTTTTAAAACTACCAGAGCACATTAGCTCTTAGAACTGTGCAATGAGTAGGAAATGTCCAATTGTGCAAATTCTTCCTGCTTTCTGGAACAGACCTTCTGATCATCCCATGCCTGGTCCATGGCTGAAATGACTGGAGGCAGCATTAATGGAGAGCAACTACTACGCACCACATCTCTGGGGTACACTTGACTCCTCACCTTCAGCCTCACTCTGTATCAGCTCACAGGCAGCACAGATAACCCCCCACATAGGGCAGCAGCCATGGGACTCTATTTGAGGGCAGAAGCTGCAGTTTTGATGAGCAGTGGCTTAGCTGCCTCCAGGATGTCCAGTTCAGGGTCCAGTGAACGTCCCAATCCTTCCAGAACCATGATGGCAAAGATGATGGAAGCAAAATTGCTCTCGAGCTTCACCTAGAACCACAACAGACTGAATGGACTCAGTGGACATTATTTTCTTCTGTACCCCTTCAACTGAGGTACCAGCTCTGCCTAAGCTGGGAGAGAAGGCAAGAGGCTGGGGAGAGCATTTGCACACCTGAAACTATAATGCAACTCTACCACCTGGACTGTGCAGCCCTATGGCTGACAACCCTAGTTCAAGCCGCTCCTAGTTCAAGCCACCACCGTAGGTCTTTTAATTTTCAAAGTTGTTTCCACCTGTGGAAACTTGTACCCCAAATAATCAGTTATAAGGAGGTATCTATAGTCTATGGAACTATAAAAAAGGTAGGAAAAACTGTGTGTTACAAAAATACTCCTTTTAGTAAACATATCAACCATTAAAACAAAACAAAAACAAACAAAAAAAAACCCAGATACTTGGCTTGG
This sequence comes from Regulus satrapa, assembly GCA_013396955.1. NCBI lineage: Eukaryota > Metazoa > Chordata > Aves > Passeriformes > Regulidae > Regulus > Regulus satrapa. Next base: position 10,839 of record VWZN01008016.1, read on the forward strand.
CAGAGTGTGTATAAGACCTGAGAAACAGCATGCCTGCAACACGTGGATGCATTCCTGCAGTTCCTCTCCTAGCAGTTTGTTTCAGAAGCCAGTCCCCCTCTGTTCCCAGTAGTTCTCCCTCCCCACATGAATTTCCAGCTATATAAGGCAGACAGGGACAGGACCTCACCTTATGGGTCATCAGTAGTTTGAAGACACTCGAGAGGAGATTTCCCACCTGAAGCTGGAATACACAAGGAGAATTAAACAGCTGATCACAAAAGCTTTTTGTATCAGTTTTCAGTGCCAGGTTGCACTGAATTGCAGGTGAGACTGTGACATTGTGCACTTGCCTTTCCCAAGGCAATGGTGTTCCCCCGGGCCTTGGTCACAATTTCTGCCATCTCAGCCTTGAAGCGCTCGATGTCCTGGCACTGGTTGGCACGGGCATGGTGGAGGATCAGCTCTGCCACTCTCTCCCCCTGAGAAATAAGTTGAACAGCACAATCAGAACCTGATCACTGGTGTCTTGCAATTAGATGCTTGCAGTTCTTGTTTTCAGTAGCTGAGAAATGCCCCTGGCAGCACAGGATGGGCCTGGATACAGGGTTTAGCATGGATTCTTTGGCATGCTTCAGCACACCAAGACAAAATGTGTCCCTCTTGAGGTGTGTTAATGAGCCCTTCACCCTGCAGCTGAGAGACAGCAACACAAAAGTAGGAGGAGCACAATGCTTGTTCTCAGAATGAACAAGAGACACCAGCACCAGGTTCTCTAGTCCATCTAACAGTGAGTTTCAAGGGGGGAGGAGGATAATGTAGTTCCCCTCATGTGGAGGAGTCTAGCAGAGGTCAGACCCCTCCACACACACCTGTTTTCGTTCCTCTCCTCAATAGATGCTGACACACCAGCAAAATGGAGGAAGGCATATGGGCCTTCCAGAAGCAAGTCTGCAGAAGGGAACATGTGTGGCAGATCAAGATATTAACCCATTCCCTCTTCTTCTCTAGCAAAACCTGTCAGATTCTGCAACAGTGACTCCCAGGCAGTCCTAACTTGCGGCAGAAGCACTCCTAACCAGGAAGGGGCAGCCAATACTTTCCATTTAGCGCCTCCTGGCCCTGAAATTGCTCCACTTTGGCAGCCTCCTTGCTGCAGCTGAACAACTTATCCGCATGTTTGGGGATACGATGCTAACAAGGCTCCTTGCCCCTCTTAGCATTTTAAGGGGAAGTAGAAAACTCTTAGGTTGGTCATCAGGTTCCAGAGCCATCTCCCTTTCCCAGCCCCAGCTTGCCAGCCCCATGCCAGAGAAGGGCCTCACCTGTCCCTGAACCACAGCTGCGAACACGGCACGGAAGTTCTGCATGTCGGCACTCTGCAGCTCCGCCACGATCCCAGCATCCAGCAGCACCAGGCACAGCTGCTGCAGGGGCGGCTGTGCTTCCAGCACCAGGGTGTCACACAGGTCCAGCACAGCTGCCGGCTCCAGGCACATGCCGCCCGGCCTGGCCCTGCCTTGAACCAGAATGTTCCCGGGGTGCAGGTCGGCGTGGACAAAGTTGTCAACAAAGATCTGAAGGACAGTTAAGAGTGAAAGCAGCTCATTCCAAGCAGACCTGGTCACACCAAAGCCCCCAGGTAAATGGCAGAGGGTTGTTTGTGGTCTGTTCTCTGTCATTACCAATGATGGGGCATCACCCTTGGCAGCACCACAGCAAGTCTCTTCTGCTGGAGACCAGCTCTGGTGCTCAGGAAGTCAGCAGAGCTGTGGGAAGCAATCCAGTGTTTGCTAGAGGTCAGGTAGGACAGGCAGGAGTCCCAGCAGGGAATGGCAGTGCCCTTTGGCAATTAGCCCTAAACTGGGGCACACTGGTGGGCCTTAGCAAAGAGTAAGGCAGTAAGAATAGGCTGTTTGCCATTCAGTAGCAAAGGTTATAGTGAATGGTGAAGTTTGTCTCGTGCAGGACAACAACCTGCATTACAACAGTATTGAAAAGTAAGGAAAACAAGGGAAGAGGAAATAAATCTCTGTAGCTCTTCTCTGACTCTGCTAGTAGCACCAGAAAGGACTGGCAAGAGGACAAGAACAAAACAGTACTTCCCCCCACCCCCGACGCTCCTGGCAACCTGAGACTGCAGGACTTCCTGCCCCCAAGGAGATTATCTTTGTATTTCATGGACTTCTCCTATGAATTTGTTCAACTGCCAAAATATAATAAATAATAAAATTATTATAAAAATAAAATTAGAAAATTAGGGCTGTGTGAAAAAATATGGTGTTGATGTTGTCTGAAAAAAATTACTTCTGCTAATTTTATGTCCTCGTTATTAAGAAACCCTACACAATATCCATATTCATTCTCTTGCACTCATGACTGCATAATCTCTGTCATAAGCTACTCATCCTTCTGCTTTCCAGACTTAAGAGTCAAAATTATTTCGCCATTCTAGTATGGAAGCACAAGTAATCATCCTATCTGCCTTCCTCTGCACCTCTTCAAGTTCTACTACCTTGACGAAGCCCTTGAAATGAAGGGTCCTGGACAGCAAGGGACTACATCTGCAGAGTACTCAAGAAAGAAATACTTGTTTTTCTTACAGACATCGTGTTGTTTCTTTGCCCTTTAATTCTTTCCTACTCCTAAAATTTGAAACCAATCTTAGCATAAAACTATTCTGGTTCCAGCATTGCTTTTCTGAGTGGTAAAACCTATTTCAGAGTCCGTCACACTACCTGGAACCAGAACTGGAGGTTCACCATTGCCCTAGCACAAATGCTGCAGTTAGCAGCAAGCAGCATTTTATCTGACACTCACTGCCCCCACACTCAGTACTGTCAGGAGCTTTTGCAACTGTTCCCTGCTGGTTGTTGTGGCTCCTCACAAGACACTTGTACCACCCTCTCATCACTCCTTTCAAGATGATTTGGGATTACTTCAGCCACAGAAGAACTAGATAGCCAGAAGCTGAATCTGGCTAGGTTTGTTGTCTTTACTCCAGGTTTAGTTCTCCCTAACAAAAAGAGAGTTTTAGAGTTGAAAAATGAAGAAACCAGCTCATTGTTTTCCCTCTGAGTCACATCCACAATCTCTACAGAGCACATAACTGTGCAACGAAAGTTGCACTTTAAGATACTTGTGCAATATGGGAATATTCATTGAATGGTGTCCTAAGCACAGGCTGAGGTGCACAGGCCAGTCCTACTTTGTGTAGGCAGATGGCCTCTCTGCACTGGCAGAGCTCCATGTCAGAGCCTAAGAAGGCTAGCCCAAGCTTTAACCAGACCAGGTACAGGTAGGAAGCAAATGGGTTCTCTCTTTAGCCACACTGTCTTACTATCCAAACTGAACACCTTCTGTGGGAAAACAACCTTCACCACTTACAGCCCCAGCCCAGTGCCTACCATCTTTAGCAGCATGTCCACGCCCATCTTAGCCAGCCTCTGCCGCAGCTCCGTGCCAATCTCCATGTGCAGGTAGCGCGAAATGGGCTCACTCTCCTGAAACAGAGAGAGTTTGCTGAGCAGTGGCTTAGCCGCCTCCAGGATGTCCAGTTCAGTGTCCAGTGAACCTCCCAATCTTTCCATAACCATGATGGCAAAGACACCATCTCTACTACTAGAAAACCTCTACTATGGGCTTTCTCCTGAAACAGAGACAGAGCTGGAGTCAAACACCCTCTGCATCCCTTCAAAAGCACCTTTATCTGGGTGCCACAAGTGGGGGGAAGGTGATGATGATACCCTTTGGGCAAGGATAAAGGCTGTACCTAGTGTGGTGGAGAACGTGAGTGAACCAAGCATTTGTTCCTTGGAAAGACAGACAGTATTCCAGGGACTGAAACACCCTTGCCAGGGTCACATGCAGGAAAACTAAGCTTTGGTCTGTGACTCAAACATCCACAAGGGAAGTGAGGCAAGGATCAGAAAGTGTCAGATTGCTGAGCTCCTTGCTTTGACCCAACACAGAGGAGAGGTGAAATGTGGTGTTGATTTGCAAAGCACAGGCAAGCATAGGGTGACTGGACACACTGCTGATCTCCTTGGTTTCAGGCCAAGTGTTCACTTCTATATGGAGTTGTTGGTTACCTGTCTTCAGGGATGCTCTGCTTGCAAACAAGAGGAGTGGAAGAGACACTAAGGAAGGACATCAATCTCCTTAAGCAAATAAGAAAAAAAGATCTTTCTGCCTCCAATCCCTCCTACTCGAAAAGAAACACCTCTTTGCCATGTTCTCCTTGGGGCCTTCTCACTGATACCATTGCACCCAGACCCTGCAATTCTTACCTCAAATGTCTCCACTAGAACATCTGCTGTTACCAGGGGCCAAAGGGGAGTTGGAAACGCCACAAAATCAACATCTAGGAAATTTTGCCGGAAGCGCTCCAGATTTCTGGCTTCATAGCGTAAGTCAATCTCAAGGGAGAAATAGAAAAGCAGGCTGGAAATTAGATTCAACTAGGATTTGATCTTCAGGATGCCATGTGAGTTGCAATACTTGATACCAACAAAACTAGTCAGAAAGCCAGATTGAAAACAAAATCAAGAGTGGTGCTTTTTACATGCTCATAGTCTCTGTGGTGGAAAAGGAACAGGCTGGGTCTGTGCTCTGTGAGATAGTCCACAGCCCAACACCTTCCAAATATGGGTACCTTACTAGAAGCATGGTGTCTCAAAACAGACTAGGACCACATTATATTCAAAAACACAACCCGATCCTAAACTGAATCCCATCCTGAACTGAAACCTGCTGTCCAAAGAGAAGGCAGGCAGACAAGATAGAACTGCAGCCCCAGCCTCACTTGACAGAAAGGCAGCCATAGCAGGAAAAAATTTAATGTAACGCATACAAAATAATCCACTATGCCAAGTCCAGGCCCTCATTCTTCAGTGATCCAGGGTCTTAACACAAGGACATCTCCCCTACTGTCTGCTACTGCTCAAGGAGGCAGGATAACCTTGCCTCACCTCCCCTGTCTGGCAATGGGGAGTATCCCAGGAGTGCTTCCTGTTCATTCAAAGGGAAAAAGCTACAATGAGCCTATCAGCTGTTCCCCTAACCCTCAGTCTTCTGCACCTCCACCCAAGCTCTGCTGAACTGGTATGAATGACATCGAGTCACATCTGACCACAGTCAACAGTTCCCAGCATGAATTTACTGTATAGAGGTTTTGCAATTGTAGAAAATAATTAAGGTTTTCAAAAGCTTGTTACAGACTTCAGACCCCGCAATCCAGACACAAAAATGAAATTAGCAGATAATGGCTCATTTTATAGAAACATAAGCCTAAAGTGAGATCTTTGTGAGTTTGCTAGTAGCAATGTTTCTTTAGAAGACATTAGTAAATCAGGACGTTTTCAGATCTGTTTGCAAAATTCTACTAACACTGTGAGTCTGATGATAAGACAAATCAGAATGTGTCATTAACTTCTCTGAAAACATTATTTTTGCCTATATATATCTATCTATCTCAGTGCTAACAACATGACTAGTGAGTACAGACTGAAAACATATGTCAATTTATAGAAAAAAAAAACCCCACACGCCCGAGTACTTGCTTGGAGAGATTCTTTCTTAAGAAGAGGTGTCTCACCAGCATTCACCTTTCACAATGCTGCAGAAAGGACTGTAACTATGGCTAGCTAACTGTTCAGGCTGTCCACTAGAAAACATATTCAAAGTCTAAACATTATTTTCAAAGTCTAAAAAAATCATTTTAGATCTAATAAAGACTGTTTTTTCATTGCTTTGCTACTTTGTGAGCATATAAGCTTTCCTTCAGCAATGTTATGTGATTAGACTAAAGAACAGAAGGAAAGAACAAGCCAGCCTTCATCTAACCATTTAAAATGTAGTGGCATGAGCAGAGTTAGAGCCAGCCAGTAGCAAGACAAAGCGCAGTTTCAGTAGCTGGGGACGATGGCCTAGCACATACCTGCTGCATCATAAGCTTCTCAAACTCCTCCACAATCTCTGGCAAACTGAGCCACTTGAACCCAGGGAGAAGTCCAACGATGCAGCTGCCCAACTTAATGAGAAACAGATCCATCTGGACTTGTTGGACCAGCCCAGGGTGCAAGACCTGTACAAGAATGAGCAGTAGCAACCCAGACACTCCATTTCAATGAGTGATTCAAGTGATAAATTTCAAATATNGGAGGAAACCAGCTTCCTTGGCTAGTCCTCCGAAGAATTCACATTTTGCCATTGATTATGTTATAGAGAAACATGTATCATTGTCAAATTCAGTGTATCTGTGCTGGAGACTACAGTCTCACCCAAAGACATTTTCCACTACTTTCTGTCTCACACTGTCCCTGATTAGTATTTTAAGCTGCTCAAATATATGGTTTCTTTAAATAAACTTTGCTGGAATGCAAAATGTTCCCGATTTCTTCATGTGAGCAGAGAAGGTTTGCTATCTGGAAGGTGCAACCAACCTTAATACTAATTATTTTAATGTAAATTATGCCCTTGGAGGCATTCCTAGTACCCACATGCCACATCAAATCTTGAGCTCCCCATTTGGGAAGAGCCACTGGGGCCACTGCAAGTGTAGATTGTGGCTAGCACTGAAAAAGGACACCAAGAGAGATAGCATCCCTTCTTTTTCTGCCCGGTGCTAGCCAGCTACTCCTCTCCACGGGAGTTAGAATCTGACAGATCTCATCCAGCATACTCCATTTTCATACATTTCCCATTCAGGCACACGACTTACTTTAATGGCTACAGGTGTGAGATGTCTGGCTGATGACGGATTTGCATTCAGGAGTGGCTTGGCCCTCTGCTCCGTAAGGGACATCCTACTCACGGGGCTTGCCTGGGAGCAGTCTGCAGAATTCAGTTCCTCTCTGCTCATCTCATCCCATATCTCCTTCTTCCTTCTCAGCCACCCGAGGAGGCCTCTAAAACCTGATACCTCCCACGCTTCAAAGGCGGATCTGAGGTCCGAGCGCTGCCCCAGCTCCTCGGCCCGGGAGCCGGCAATAGCAGCGAGGTCAGCATAGGCTTTATACACCTGGGCAACGCAGCCCGAGCCGACCGGCTCCCGGCTCGGGAACTGGAGGATGCCCATCCAGTCCTCACCGAAGGCCTTCCTCAAGAGGTCGTCGGTGTGGCCCCATGGGTGCGGGCTCACCTCGACGTGCAGCTTGGAAAACTCATCACAGAAGGCCTCTGAGAAGAGGTCCCTGCGGGTGCTGGCCCACTGGCCCAGCTTGACACACGTGGGCCCGGCGGCCTCGGCCGCCCTGCGCAGAAGCCGCAGCCACCGTGCGCCCATGCCGGGCCACAGGCGGCTCAGCGGGTAGAGCAGCAGCAGCGGCCCGAAGCGCAACAGGAGCCCGCAGGCGCGGACACCCAGCCGCAGCACCA
>VWZN01008016.1:18905-29091 GCA_013396955.1 Regulus satrapa
AGGTAGGGAGGGAACGCTAACGCGGGAGAGCGGGCAGAGATGCCGCTCCGAAAAATCTCTAATTCCCTCTCCTCTTCCGCTTCCCAGCTGGCTTTTCTTCAACTCTGGCTGCAGAGAGGGAAAGCGGGGGCCGCGAGCCGAATCCCCCCGCGCGCCCGGGCCCCGCCGCTTTCCCNGGAGGCTGCTGCTCCCGCCGGGCGCGGGAGGGCCGGGCCCCCGGCCGGGGGACAGGGGCCGAGGGTACCTGGGGAGCTACTGAAAAGCCAAGCCGAGGGGATCGAGAGCAGTGGGGCGGAGGAGCAACGGCAGCCCCGCCACCCAGCACGGGGCCCCCGAGTGAACTCTACCCTGCCTCGGTCTCCAGCACAAAACACACGCTAAACACATTCTTTGGGTGAAGCCCAGGCCCTGCTGGAGCAAATAGCCGAAGTTCTCGGTTCGGCAAATCCCTGAATCCCCCTGTGATGTTAGCCCTGCACTTGTCTCTCTGTGCTCTGCTTTCCTCTTACTTTGCCTTCGGCAGGAAGGGGCGCCTGCAGTTGTGTGCAGCCTGTGGCTTATTAGGGTGGCATTTCTGACTCCCGCTGGGATTGGTGGAAGTATTCACCTGTCCTGGGGAGAAAACCGCTTTCTTACCTTCCCGCTCTTGTACCAAGGAATGATGGGCGCTAATGGGTCAAGGATGGAGCTGGGGGAGGGGAATGTCGTTTGGGACGGGAACAAGGAAGAACAGCTGGCTGCTGCCTGTGGTCCCGACGTGTTAAATGCAAACTGGGAAATAAAACCATGCCGGGTGTATTTAGGACACTTTCAGAGGTTTTGGCTTTTCGAGTGTCCAATAAATTGTCTTGATGCTTGTTGCTGGAAAAGTGATGCTCATGGTAGAATGAGGCTTTCTGACTGCTTGGGCCTGCATTGGAGCCTCCTCACAGGAGCAGGGAATAAGTGCTGAACATGGGCCCTTAATTCTGCTCTTTGCAAGAACAGAGTTTGTTTCCAAGGCAGGTCAGCAAATTGTTCCTGACCCTGAGGTACTCCCAGCTCTTGCCATTTAAGTAGTTGTTTAAGTTTGTTGCTTTTGGAGAAGAACATCTCCCAGCCTGGAACTCAGCTGGGAGGATAAAGAGATGACCAGAGGGATTTCCATGGAGCTTTTATTTTGTACTATGAGGGGAGCTGCTGGTGTTTGTGGTGGATTAAAAAGCTGTTTTCTGTCTTGGCTGCCACCTTACTGATGGCTGGTTCTTAGTGTACGGTAGTGAGGTCCAGTAACGTGTACTGGCTCTGTTTTCTGAACCACCGAAAAGGGAATTGTTATTGCATCCTGGCAGAGGAAAGGAATGCATTTCCTCCACCCTTGTGTTGTGTTCTGAATTGTTGTCATTGAGGTAGTGTTTGTGGGGTTTGGTACATAATGGATTTGAGGGATTCTGTTTGCTTGTTGTTTGGGTTTTTAAAATAATATAGGCAGTGTTTCAGCTTGTGAAAATGGATAAACTACTATGTTGGGTCAGGCTTGGAAGCAAAGCTTAGAAAACACTAAGTATGGAAATGAGAGGAAAGCCACAGAATTTCCCAGGGTAATGAGGCCCGTTTTTGAGAAACGGAAGAGAAAGCACTGAAAACAAAGGGTGCTGGAGTGGCTGGGGATGTAAAAAGCACACTAAAGATTTATGGTTCTGCTGGGACCACTCTGCCTGAATGGGTGAGAAGGTCGTGCACTGAAGCCTGGGTTGGTCTTCAGCGCATCCCCGTCCTAGAGGCCCATGCAGCAGATACTCCCTGCTCATCAGCTCAGATCCAAAGTGCAGTATTCCTTGTAGACCAGAAGTGCATGTGGAGTGTCCCAAAGTGTTGCTTTCACTACTGCCCCATCTCACTGCCTTGGGAAAGCTTTTAGGACATTTTGTCTGCAAAGACAACCTCTGTGTGTGTTTTCTGTTCTCCAGAAACAAGAAAAGCAGTTAGACCGTTTGTCAGACAATTACAATAGGCTTGTCTTTCTCCCATGCCTGATGTATTTACATGTTAGAAATGTTCATTTTGACAAGGAGATAATAAATAAAGACCATGTAAGCTGTGTTTTTCAGAGATTATCTTAATCCAGGAGTAGCTTTTCCAACTAGTTATTCCTAATATCAGCCATAACAGCTAATTCATATGGACAGGACTTAAAATCTCTATTTTGCTGGGCACTCTGGGAGCACAGAAGCAAGCTTAATCCTTCCCCAAGTTTAAGAGATTTGCAGATGAAATAATCACACAAAAGAGCCAGTCTCTTTAAAGATGGAGAGATGCTGGGCATTTCAGAAGTGTCTGATAAGTGCCATGTTCTTTTGGATCCCATGAATGCATCTGATTCTCCCTTACTTTTATAACACCTGACATTTATTTCCTGACTGGAGCTGTGTGGAAGCTGCTCCTTTCTAAATGGAGGCCAGACCAAGGGGAGAAAAGGCTTTATAGTGCACCACGAAGCCCATGAGAGTAGAGAAGAACCTCTCTTAAACTCTTAAGTGGGTTAATGGTGATGGTCTTAGGCCTTCAGAACTGGGGTGTAAGCTCTTTAGGGAAGCAATTTTTAGCAGAAGGATTTTAAGTACTAGTGGCTGATATGTCTGTTGGCAGGATCCCAAGGGCTGGCTGGAAGAGGCCTCTACTATGAAAGAAATGCTGAAATAGGACTTTTAATGCACTTGCATAGCAGTTCCTTACAGGCTAAGAAGACTCTCTGGAGGAAAGGAGGGAGTGGGACAGAGCTAGAAAGAAATTTCTTGTTTCATTCAAGTCCTGACAGTAAACGAGTGATCCTGGCTTTGTTTAGATACAGCTCAAATAACATTGTATCTGAGGTATCTGTAAGCACTATTTTACAGTGCAAAGCTGGAAAAGAGACAGTGTTTACTTGACTGTAGCTCTGAAGTGCAATGGAAAGGCAATATTATGTTGATCTTGGTTTTGGGGATTTTTTTTTCTGGTCTTCACCTTGGAAGCTCCTGGAAGTTGAAGCAAAGGCTGAAAATGTGAGGATATGCACAGCCTTTGAGACTGGCTTCAGACCAGGTTTTAGTGAAGATGACCATATGACTGAACTCTCAGCTTCATGAAGGCTATGCTTTTGAAATGTAGCTTCTGCAGGGGCTTTGGGTCACCTTGAAGTTGGTGCCTAAGACAATCTAGAGTCCCTGGAGCCTCTGACCTCTACATCCTGGGATTTCAGCTGAGACCTGTATCCTTTGGTGGAAGCTTAGTACAGAGCAGACTGAGGATCAGTTCAAGGTTCCTGTATATAAAGCACTAAAAGGCATCATCAGTGTCTTACATAAATACTTAAGGTCCTGTTCAAGATTTCTCCCAGCCTTTACATGGTTCACCACCCAATTGGGTCAAGGTGCTCTGTGTCTATGGGCATGGGACTGATGAGGTGAAAGTCATAATTCCCCAGGCTTTTCTTGATCAAAGCAGTGGACACCCACCTGCCACTCATGTGAGTCTTCACCAGCTGATGTCTTTCAGTGAGCTGGGAGCTCCGTAGGAACTCATGGCAGCAAGACATCTTTGGGGCTCTGCCATCATGATGTCCCTGCTGTGCCGAGACAGCTCTGAACCCTATGATGTGGTTCTAGTCCATCATCCCTGGAGCTGCTCATAGAGGCTGTTCTCTTGGGATATTCGTGGCATGATGGCTGGGGTGATCCTGTGCTGAAACACAGGAATACAACTCCCCTGAGTTTGTACTGCTCTGAGGTAAATGCATCACCTAAACATTTGCTGAGCAAATATGAGGTGCTGTGTGTGTGCAACAAAAACCCCAAAAGAGAGCTCATTGGAAATCTTCCTTGTAAGAAGTCTGAAACACTGACTCCTTTCTTTAATGCAGATAACATGTATTGAGGACATAATTTCTGTCTTCTTTGAAAATAGTACTGTCCCATGGTAAAGCTGAAGGAAGTCAACCATAGTTAGAAGAGCAGAGACTTGAAAGAGTAATGTCCTGCTGGAATGAATGCTGTGAGTGCTGGTATAATCTTCATTCTTTGCTTCAGTGCTTTTTCCCCTCCCCAGGTTAGGAAAACCAGCTGCAGCTGGCATGCTGTTACTTTAATGGATTGAGCAAAGCAAATGCAAGAGTTAGTAGTGATTTAAGGTCAGTTTTTAGTGACTAAACTTTTTAGGAACTAGTACATCTCTGAGGCCTTCTTAGGGCAAGATTGTTATCCCAGTGCTGGGGCACTGATAGTCAGGTTTGCTTGGGGTCTTCAGGTTTTCTTGTTTTTTCATGGCTGGTGCAAACAAGCATTTGGCTTGACTGTTACGTGCATGTGCTGTTACACGTGACCTTTGCTGAATGTGAGATGCATCTGTGTCAACCTTCTAAAGAGCAGTTCCTTGGCTGGGGTAAAGGCTCAGGCTGCTCACAGGGAGCAGGAGGGCTGGGAGGGAAGATGTTGACACTGCAGCCAAGCTGCCGTGTCCAGCCCGGGCAGGAGTTGCTGGTCCTCGGTCGCCTGCACCGCAGGCAGAGCTCTGGCTCAGCCCCATGCTCCTGAGCTGGAACTGGCAGTGTTTACGTGATGAAAGGGAGCAGAGGATGGCTTTTCATGAGCTCTGCCTTTGCCCATACATGTGCTGGCGCAGGGCCAGGATGGAAACTCTCCTGATGAGTGGGAGAGGGAGATGGGAGGAGCAAAAGATGAAGAGGGGCCCAGAAGCAAAGGGAGTTAAAATAAAAATACCAACTCACAGAGAGAAAAGCCTGTAAGAGATGGCCCTGGCCATTCCCTGGGCTCTTCATGCAGTTGACTCCATGTGCAGTGCTGACAAGATCTCATCTAGAAGCGTGAGTAAGGGGTCTGGACAATTTTGGGATGTGTGGTAGAAGATCAGAGTAAAAGGCAAAAGGAAAGAAGCTAAATAGGTAAGCCAGCTGTGGTTCAGCCCTCTCTGTGATGCCTGAAGTGGACTCTGGTACTTACTGCTACTGGTGCTGTGCCACTAAGAAGGCAGGTGCTGCTGTGTGAGCCATTGTAGGAGCACTGCTTTGTTTTCAAGTCCTTTAACTGTGGCCAGTCTTGCCTCCCCTATAAAATAGCATTGCTAATGCTGGTGGAGGTTTGTTCCACTGCTCTCATTCCCTGTAGAATATGTACAGCAGAGAACTATTGATCTGAATGGAGCCTAGTGTAAAGACTGGTTCTGCCAGGAGCTGCTGGCAGCAGCTGTGTTTTCTGGTGCCCATCTCCTCATCAGGAATCAAGGTAAATAATCATATTGGCTGAACAGTTCAGCATAGGGGGTACTGGCCAAACTAGGAAATGGTTTGCCTTGTAGGATATCTGTGCAGGAGACTGTGCCTAGCAGAAAAACTGGTCTCGGAAGAAGCACTCACAAAAGCTTTGCTCTGAGCTCATTTGAAAATCAGGCCCAGACCCCTAAAATGTCAAGAACTGATGATAGTTAGGGGCAGCTTGAGTGGGGAAGTGGTGCCACCTCACTTGGAAGTGGTTGGAAGAGTTCTGGATGAGACCCTGCCAGACCTTGAGACTCCTGATCCTACAGACCCCAGGGAGCAGATGGCTCCTGACCAAGTTCAGGCACATAAGCTGTGCTTCCAGAAACTTACTGGGGCCTCTGGCAATCCACTGGAGAGACTGTTTCAGGGAGCAAGGACTTGCTGTTTTTTGCAACCAGAATAACTTTAAATAGCTAGATTTTCTGTGTTTTAGCTAGATTTCCCTTTGGGAATAAAAGTGGTGAAGTGTTTCTGTGATCCTGCTACATTTAAATATTCTGTACTGTGCCCCAGTCTGGCAAATCTTTTAGGCAGACATGTAGGTCACAGCACATGCTTAAATCCACCCATCTGAGTGCTTTGGCTCCCAGTGCAGTGCATCATTCCTGCTCTGGGAACTTTGGAACTGGGCTTCACACAGTCTAATTGAAGACAGTGATATGCTTTGAGCATAGACTTAAAATTAAGCATGTGCTTAGGTGTTCTCCTCATCACAAGTGGTCTCTCACTTGCCCACTTGTATTCTGTAGAATCATTTTATATTAGCAGCACCCTTAAACATGGATTTTTCTCTTCTTATCCTGCAAGGCCTCTTGCCAGGTGGTTGCTGATAAGCCCTGTTACTGTGAGCAGTTCAGGTGAGATGCTGTCATTGGCCTGGTATTTTGGAAGCATTGTGGATAAGCATGCATGTGTGAATGATTAAATCAGCCCATCTGGGTGTCATCTGGAGAGGAACAAATGCTGAGCTTGCTTTGCAGGCTGNTTTGCTGAAAGTTTTTCCCCTCTGTAGAGGGGAACTACAGCTGCTGTAGTTCTCTACCAAAAGGCAGCCGTGACTTTCAGATCCAGGGAACATGCACACATCTGTTTGCAGAGGAGAGTAACAAAGGGGCTTGAGTCTCCTGTCCCAAGGGATTATGTTCTTGTGATAGATAATGCTGACTGTCATGGAGGGAAATGGCAAATTTCATGGGACACTGAGAGGGCACTTCATAAATATGAGTTTGCTTGCCAGTGTCAGCCAAACACCACCTTTCTAAATTACAAAGGAAAGAGCTCACAGAGACTTTTCAGATTATTGGAGATTTCTCTTTAAAAGCACTAAACCCCTGCCAAAGATGTGTGTTTTCTACATACAAAAATACAATGTGTTTCAGCTGCAAAGGATGCTGTGATCCCAAAGGCTTCACAGGGCTTTTGGGTAAGAGTTGAGTCTTGTGTTATCCAGAGCTCAGAGTGGCTTAGTAGCAAAGGGAAATAAATGCCCCTTACTAAAATTGAGAAGGAAGTCTCTGCACCAGCAGAGAAACTCAAACAAAATCAAAAATCAACATTTGGCCAAAACCAGACCCTGGAGCACCTTCCACAATCTACTGGTCCATGAGAGCTTTTTCCTTGAGTTCAGGGAGCTTGGGATTAAGTAACTGAGAATCTGTTTTTCCCTGCCTTGACATGCTAGGCTGCATGTACAGCAATCCCAAGTCAAATTCTACAAAACAATTTGTTACTGTAAAGAAATGTGTAAGATATGGAGCTTTTTCCAGATGATGTCAGAAGCCCTGATCTGTCTGTCTCTTGTTTCTCAGCTTTGTCAAACTCTGAGAGAAGCTCGAGAAGTTTCCTACTGGAAAACCAACACATGGTAACTGTTTTTGCATCAGATTTCTGTCTCTATCCCCTGAGATTACTGTGACTCCAAGTTGAAGTTTTGCCATGGTGTTGTCTCTCACATAACAGTCCTGTACTTGTGGTGGTGAAGGATACTGACAGTTATTGCTGCTTAGTCTGTGCTAAACCTTGCCCCATCAGTATCCTCTTGTTTGCACAGTAGGAAACTTTTCTTATAGAATGATTTAGCTTATTCAAATTCAGTGGAAAACCAAGGTTTTTCCCTTGTTAAATTCATTAATTCCTCTACTAGTCAAAGACAATTTGGGGTATGTTTCAAGGAAAATTAGGATCACCTCTAAAAGGCACAGATTTCATAAAATGCTGTCAGAATTTGATGATGTGGTTTTTTGGTTGCTTGGCATTTTTAATAACTTATTCTGACATGTAATATATTGATTTAATTCTACTTGCTTAATGTTTGTTTGAATGGGGTAAGGTAATTTTTCTCATCCAAAGCAATATGGAAATGTTATCAGAAACAGAAACTTGGTGTTTTAGAGCAGTAAAGGACTTCAGCTGACCAGCAACCACTGCAATAATACAAATTCTATATTTTTCTGTCCTTTAAACCAGTGTTCCCAGATGTCTAACCCAGTCCCTCTTGCCATTCATATTCAAGCCAGCCTTTCATTAGAATTTTACTATTATTGTTATTGTTAATTATTATTATGTTATTACTAATAGAATAAACTAGACTAGACTGAATTTGGAATGGACCCACAGTGATCATCTTGCGCAGCTGCCTTACCGCTTCAGGGCAAAAGTTAAAGCATATTATTAAGGCCATTGACCAAATGCCTTTTACACACTGACAGACATGGGACACTGACCACCTCTCTAGGAAATCTGTTCCAATGTTTGGCCACCCTCTTGGTAAAGAAATGCCTCCAAATGTCCAGTCTGATCTCCCCTGCTGCAGCTTCGAACCATTCCCATGTATACTATCACTGGGTAGCAGGGAGCCCTCTGCACTTCCTCTCCTCAGGAAGCTATAGAGAGCCATGAGGGGTGTTTCAGTTTTACTTCAGTCTCCTAATTAAGATCCGCTTTTTGAAAACTCAGGCCTTGGATTACATTGAGTTTGCTTTCTCTCTCTTTCTCTCTCCCCCCTCTTTTCCTGGAAACAAGTAATCACCAACCCATTCTTGTTTCCAACAGACTTCAGCAGATCAGCTGTTTCACTGTCTCTGTTGCCCATGTAATCTTTTTTTTTTCCCTGACATGTAAGCAATGGGGTATTTTTAATGTAGGAGATTCTGGTATTATTTGCTATGAAATATTTTAATGTAGAATTAAACAGAAGAATGTATGTTAAGAATGCACTTTTCTTAAGCAGTAGTTTCACAGAGGTGATGACTTGGTGATACAGTGAGATGTGTGGATGAGGTTATCCAGAAGAACAAGGTGATATCACTGTCATTGCTCCATTAACTTAAGCTGAGCAATGACCTCAAAGTGGGCTTAGAAGTTTTTTGATACTTTGAAAGAAACTTTGTGGTATTGGTTTTTCAGTTTCATGATTGATTTTTTTTTTTTTTAATTTTAACTACTTGGAGAAAAATGGCAGGGTAGCCCCATCTATTTTCTTCCCTCCTTTTCCCCGTCAAATAAATAGGAAGGACAGAAAGCCTCAATAGTATTTCAGCTCCTTGTAAAAGGAGGGTTTAATACTCACCCCCTCAATTTAGCTATATTTTGGTAAGTAATGTCACTTTGCAGTAAAGAAGCTGACACTTGTAAGGCTCCTTCAGATTACCTCAAATCTTTTCTTGAAAGTTTCTCTCTGTTGGGTTTGAGGTTTTTTTGGGGAATACTGAATTTATATCAAATTTGTCAAAAATTATTTAAGTTAGCCAGAAACCATAAGTAATTTACTCATCCAGCAACACTCAAACCTGTTTGTGATTCATGCAGATTGAATTGCTGAAACCATGCAGCTGCGTTTCAGGTATGTGAGCACATCTTGAGCAGATAAGTTATCTTCTGGAGCGTTTTTCATGAGGTGGGAGAAACAGGCACTTTTACACTGTGGTTCAGAGTTTATTAGATGTTAATTCAGGAAGAGAGAGTACTTTTAGAGCACAAATTGCCTCTTGAGAGTATTTTTAATTTTATATGATGACTACATTTGCAAACACTGTGTGTCTCTATTCTTTTTGCTTGGAAAAGGCATATAAGCAAGTATGACTTTTTGCTAACCCATTTTCACGGCTGAAATTTCTACTGTGTTTTACTTATTTTTTTAATATGAATGCAGTGAACCCACTTAGGGAAGATTTTTATTAAGTAGATGCTATGCAGTCTGAAGATTTGAGTTCTTACATGCAGAAAAGATGGGAAGAAGAATGCCTACTTCAATGCCAAACATTTTTCTTACCAACCGAGAAGTAAATCAATTATAGCATTACTTAAGCTCTTCTTGTTTCCCTCCTACAAGAAGAAGATGTTTGGGGGAATTTCTCCTAAAAGATCAAGTTTAGGTTTAGTTTTCCAGTTATGTCTGTAGACATTCTCTTTTCAGTAAAGAAAAATACAGTTGTTATCAAATATCCATTGTATTTAACTGCAGATAACTGAGGCAGCATTGGGCAGCTTCTACCTTTGTATAAGGAATGTGGTTCTGTTGAGGAATGTCTTTAAAAATATCATTTAAAAGAGGGGAGATTTAGGAGGAAATTCCTTATTGTGAGACTGGTGGGGCAGTGCAAGGGGATGTCCTATCCTGGGATGTTGTGGGTGTCCCGTCCCTAGATATCTTCAAGATCAGGCTGGACTCTAAGCAGCCTGATCTAGTGAAAGTTGTCCCTGTCCATGGCTGGGGGGTTGGAAGCAGATGGTCCTTAAGGTTCCTTCCAACCCAAAGCATTCTGTGATTTAACTGGCCTGTTCTGAGAGTATTTAATCTATGGAAAATGTGCATTTGCTGCAATCACCGTCTTCTATGGAGAAGAAAAAAAAAGAAAAAAAAAAAAACTCAACCAAAAAAAATACCCCAAAAAA
>VWZN01008016.1:29201-83672 GCA_013396955.1 Regulus satrapa
CCCCCCCCCCCCACAAAAAAAAAAACACCCACAAAAAAAACCAAAACACCCAAACATGTACAGACAGCCTCTTTCCTGAACCAGATCTTCAAAGCTGAGTGTGTAATGCTGATGCTTTTGGGACAGTGATGATTGAAGAACTTTCAAATCATCAGGTTGTTATACCAGGTGGGTCATTCTAGTGGCCCTCTTCTGTGGGAGACCTCATCTCTTGCCCTGCAGAAAGCTCTTCTATTCTTTTAACATCACATGAGAACCTCTAAGAGTTGTCCAATCCCATGGACTTGAGCAGCGGGAGCTATGCTTGTGTTTCTGTAGGTACATCTGTGTTGGGGCTGACCAGAAATGAGGTGAATGGGGAGGGTGAAATGGAAGCTACACCATAATCACTGCAGTCACCTTCAGTGCAGCTGGGATTTCCCTTTGCATTGGACTGGAAATTGCATCTTTGTGAGCATTTAAGATGAAAGGGGATGGATGATGTTTATTGGATAGTTCAGGGGACGGGGCTTCTGCAAAGGGTTTGACCTTCACAAGATTCCTACCTTGATATTTTGTTCTGGGTCCTGTGAAATGTGCCCAGTCAATGCTGGCTACTTTGTAGTTTTTTCCTGTGCACAATAAACAGTATCAGCACAGTCCAGTACAACATCCAAACATATTGGGTGGAGTATGCCCTAGTGGTTACCCTGGAATACAAAACTTGGATGCACTTTCTCTGAATTGGAAGCTTATGTACAAATAGCTCTGCTTCAGTTGTGAGATAAGGGCTGATGGAGACAATTTTATATGGGTACTCTGCTTTTGCTCCATTTTCCAGCAGTGTGATGTATATGAAAGAAAGTAATCAATGGAAATTAAAGTCCTTTATGTATGTATTTGCTTTAGCATATCCCTTGGAAGAGAACAGTGAACAATATGTGCTTGTTTGATAACTCTCCAGTTTCTAGGTTTTCTGCTGCAAGAAGCCCAAAGGAACACTTCAGCAAAGGAAAAAAACAAATCTCCCAAATAAATGCTTTCAGTATGTCTCACTTTTGTTTAGTAGTTGGTTGGTTGGTTAGTTTTTAATTCAGTTATGAAATAACTTCAAGCTTTTAAAAAAATTATACCCTGATCGCTCTGAAAGTGGAATGAACTTGGGAAGGAAATATTTTCCTTTTCTAATAGTGAAAATTTACAGCACTATTTGCCAAGGCAGCATTATTGGTGGGTTCATGGCCTCCCTAATAGCTTCCATGGAGCTGTTGAAGTTTGTTAGGCACTGCAGAATGACTAGGGACAAAAGACAATGGAAATACGTTAGGGATAAAATAATTATATATCTTGTTTTGGCAGCTATTTTTCACTGCTTCATTGCTGATCAGTTGGAGGAAGGCAAAAAAGTATCACTTGGGGAGGAAAATGTCTAATAATAATGTTTTGAAAGGGATTTTTTGTTGTTATGTTCCACAGAGAAAATGAGAGTGATTATTCATTTTTACAGTAATTAATGATCTGTTATTATAGGACAGTCTAGGTTTGGAGGGATTACAGGAGGCCTGTACTCCAGCCTGGTCCTCAAATAGGTTCAGGTCTGAGCTCAGACCTGATTGCTCAGGGCTCTGGTTGGGTCTTGAAAACTTCCAGCAATGGAGACAGCAGGGCTGCTATATTCCCAATTTTTATCCTTCTAGTGAAAAAAAACAACTTTCTTTTTTATCAAGTCTCTAAGTTCCCTCTCATCTTGTCTCTCAACCCACCAAGAGAGAAACAGCCAAGGCATTTGCTTCAGGTCACACAATGTGCTACTCAATGGTTTTGCTTTTATGAGGAGAAAAAAAAATTAAAAGTCACAGCAGAATGTGGAAATCTGTATCATGTCTCTGAAAGAGACTGGGCACACAAGAGTCACTTCAGATCTGACCTGGACATGCTTAGGTTTACAGCATCACTCAGTCAGTCCTCCAAGCTGCCAGATGTGAGGAAGCTCTTTAGACATTTGTAGATTAATTATTCTGGAAGTTCCTTTTTCAGGACTGTGATCTGTTATCTGAGACATCACCCACAGTAGCAAGCTCTGCCAGCTCTGTGGAGCTGAATCTGGCACCTGGTGCACAGCAGAGTTTGCATAGGTGAACAAAGGTGCAGAGAAATGTGTTCTTGATTTTCCCAGCCATACCTAGACCTGTCTCCTGTTGCAGTCAGCAAAAAAAGAATGTGTCCTTAGTTATTTGAAAATGTTAGCTGCTTCTACAATCACAGAATAATTTAGATTGGCAGAGACCTCCAAGATCATGGAGTCCAACCGTTAACCTAAAGCTGCCAAGTCGGCCACCACACCATGTCCCTAAGCACCACGTGAATCCAGTGTGGAGCTAATTTAGTCAAAGCTGGAACTTGTATGGGAGTTAAAAATAAGGAGATGGAATTGCAAGTGTAAGTGCAAGCCTAGTAGAAATGTTTGTTTAAAAAAAAATTCCGATCCTCGTTTGTGAAAATGGGCCTTAAACTTCAAAGTCATGTAGTCACTTTTAAAAATTTTACTCTTCTCTATTTTATTTCTTTCTTTCCCTGGGGCTTTTCTACCACAAAAGTGGTTGAAGAATATGCCACCAAGCCACCATTATGTTTTGCCAGCATTTTTGCATTATAGTACCAGGAGATCAGGTCTTTTCTCCCCTCTCTTACAAAGTTTTATGATCAGAAGCTGTAGTGAAGCCCCTGGGGCAGAATGGATGGATGGTTACCTGCAGCAGACTCGCTCCTTATGCTCTGCCCTTTCCTCGGCTTCTGCTGGGGTTTGGGGAGCCTTGTAAGACCAAAGGGTCGTTCCTCGGGTTGTTTTGTGCTCAGGTTGCCAAGTTCCTGATTATGGAGAGGGTATGGGCAGACAAGCAACACAGTGATGTGAGTTGATTTTTCTCTCTGTGTCGCTTTCTTGTCCGGGCTGCCAGCGCTTGGGAGCCCTTGTGCTGGCTCCCCCGGCCATTGCCCTCTGAGCCCCCTCCTCTGAGGTGCCTGTGCCCGGTATCGCCCTGCGGGGGAGAAAGTGTCAAACCGCATGTGAAAGGGTGGAAGAGGAAGAGCGATTCTTCCCTCGGATTTGGGGGTTTTGGGAGGGCTTTTTTTCCCCGCTTTTATTGGCCGTGAGTGCAATGACCGCTTAACCACAGGGACCGGGTCGACTCCCTCCCCCACGCTTCCTCTCCCTGGCAAAGCAAAGTCGGTCAGATTTCCTCCCAGCACGGGCGGATGACGGCACTCAGCTACATTCCTCTCAGTACAAAAGGGAAGGAAAAACTGCTCTCTGCACGGGCAGATGGCCGATTGTTTCCTGGCAGCTCCGCTCCACTGTCCATTTTCCCATTGTCCCGACACAAACACACGCACGCATGCACGCACACACCCACTGAGAGCTTTCCTCCTGGAAAAATAAATAAATGCGAGCCCTCTTAGCAGTTTATTCCTCCTTGGAGCTGTGTGAGTTTCCTCCTCCTGATGGCTCAATCTTGGGCAGCTCCTGTACTGCCTGGCCCTGCTCTCTGCTCAGGAAGGCTGAGCGAGGCCGTGCTGTGGTTGGAAGATTTCCATAAAGAGTAAGGTCTGCAGTAAACAGATTCTGCCTTTTTGATGGCCAAGATACACGGGAGAGCGGGGGTAGGAGCAAAGCGAAGGTTGAACGAGACAGGGGGAAGCGGGGTCTCCTGAACTGAAAAGCAATCTGTGGGTGACCTTTGCTTGAGCTCAGAAGGTGATGCCTGATAGAGACAGACTGTAGTGGAAGGTCATGGACTTGCAGTGGGTATAGGAAGGTCTTATGGAGCATGCAGATGGTGCCCCAAGGTTGTGTTGATGGACACTTCAGGAAGCTGTGTGCTAAATCCTCATCAGGAGGGACAAGAGTCACCATCCTGCAGGGTGAAGGCCACCAAAGGAGGAGAGATTTGCTGAGGTTCCATTTGTCTCCCTGATGATAACTTATTTTGGAAGAAGCTGATGTTCTTAGTTTTGATGCTCTCATTTCCTTTTTGAATGTGAGACAATTTGTTTTCTTGCCAGAAAACTTTTTGCAGAGTTGCTGCTTGAAGGGACCTCTTTAGGTTCCATTTGTGTTAGAATAGCAGAGATTATATCACCACATCAAAAATTAATTTCAGTGTGGTTCATAAGCTGAACACTATTTTTTAGTGACGGGTTGTTTCCTATGCTGTCAAATATTTGGGTTTCTTATAAGTATAATAACCCTGAATTCTTTCCAATTCTTTTACACTAGGAGTGATTTACTGGTGTAGTAGGACTGGTGTGTTTGTAACACAGCACTCCTATTAGAGGAGGGAAAAGCACTTACATCAGCTTGCTGCACTGGGTGAAATTAGTATTTTCAATTTATTTTTGACTTTGTTGGGACCTGAAGCCAGCTTCACTGCATCTGCTGGAATCCTGTCTCTTCCATGTGGCTGATGGACAGTTCTGCTGCCAGATGTGTGCTTGGGTGAATCTGGTCCATATTTCTTTTGTTTTGTTCTGTATTGACCACAGTTGTCTTCTCTGTGGGTAGTTTCAAAGCCAAAGAAACCAGGTATGGGCCACCATCTCCACTGGTGTAATCTGCAGGCAAGGATATACCACCAGTGTCTTCTTCAGCCTTGACTTTAAGTAACTGAATTTTCATTTATTAGACTGCAAAGCAAAAGCAAATATTATCTCCCCTTCAAAGGGAATGATCAACCCCACTGTGTGCGTACATATACTCACACAAGATCTTAAACACAGGGAGATGATCTAATAATGCCAAGAACTATCCCAGCAGGGTTGTCCTCTACTTCTGCCCTTACTTCCCAGGGTCTTGGTTTTCTCATCTGGAATTACAGGGTTTTTTTCAATCTTTTCTTTCATTACTTCCTTGTAGAAAGCATAGCCTGAAACATATAATTCCATTAAGCACTGCAATCATTTTAGCAGCCAGATTGGAAAATACTGAATCATTCTCTTTCCTTCCATGTAAATTTTTTCTTACAATTTATTAATCTACCTGCAGGAGTTGACTCATCATGTCTCTAAGCAGTTGTACAAAACATACTTGCCACCAGGATGAAAAGTAGTATTTACCTTCTAAATCTGTGACGGGGGCAGTAAATTAGAAAAAGAGTGTTTCTGGGTTTTTTTTGGCCAGGGTCATGAAACATCCCACTGCTAACCCTGAAAATGCTGTGTTTTTCAACTGAGGGTGTGTCTGCCTGAAGGAAACTGAAGAAACATAGAATACCCTTTGAGTTGGTTTTTTCTGTTTGTTATGTGTTTAGAGGGAGGAACAAAGAAAAAATAAGACAATGGGAAATGTGGGACAAGCTTAATAATAGTGGGTGCAATGAGCCCCACCTTCAACAAAAGACAATTCATATTGTGAGTCCCTGTTTTTGATTACTGTCTTAAGGTCAAGATTTTATTTTTGTTTCAGTCTGCACTTTTCCATGCTGAGCATTGCCTATGGCTGAATTACTTTTGAAAGCCTTCATCCAAAATGGTTCAGATGTTTCAGTGTGGAGCCTGGGGAGAAAATTGTTGCTGCTTCCCCTGAGTTTGAGAAGAAAATCAGGCTTTTCTTTTGCTAAAACTTACCTTATGCTTTGAAACAGAAATGCTGTTTGGATCAGGAATTTGTCCTTTACCATTCCTGAGTCATCTCTATCCTAACTTTTCAAGGCTCTGTGGGAAAAAAGTTTCAGCTGGCACATGGTCAGCAGAAGATTTTAGAGCTATCCTGTTACTGTATGTGCTGTCCTTCCAGCTCATGATGTCAGGCAGGTGATGCTGGTGATATCCCTATGGAGCTTGACCTACAACCTTCAGCAAATGGTTGGTGGAGGGAATTAATGGACCAGTTTCTCAGAGAGTAGTTTCTCAGGGGTCCCATCTGCTTTATTACAGATAAGGATGGTCTCAGGATGAAGTTGAGACCTGGGGTGACCCCTAATATTACCCACAGCAAGTCCTGCTGGCTCCCTCTTCTCATTGCTGAGGGTTAACTTCTTTACAAGCAGAGTCTTGTTGCCAGCCCTGGCAAGTGGGATTGTAATTCAATGATCTTCAAGGCCCCTTCCAGCCCAAATCATTTTATGATTCCTTCCATATGCCTCAGTGCTCATTAGGTTTTCCGGGACAGGTGACTGATGTTGCTATCTGACCAGAAAACTTTTTGCTCCCCCCCGCCCCTTTATTTCTTTGTTGGTTTAGGGAGCTGAACCAGGTAGCTTGTGAGCCCATCCTAGCTTGAAAGGGCTTTACAAGCATTGGAGCTGATACAAAGCAAAAGCAAGAAGGGAGGAAAAACTTAGGCATACCCTTAGTCAATGATCAGATGTGATCAGGCATGTCTTCTACCAAGGGCAGGGATGGGACTACCTTGCTGGCTGCCAAGGGAGGAGCAGGGTAGGCCCTTGAACCATAGTAATCATTTTAGTTTTTAAATTTAAAGATGTATAAGCAGGCAGAGTTTGTTTTGTTAGAGAGGGGGAAGCTCAGTAGACTGAATTAGACATCATAAAATGAAAGGCATGCCATAACACCCAGTACAGCTTTGCTGGACACGAGTGAGTTCCTCCATTCCTCACATTGCAGGATTGTTCCCCTGACACAGGGTGCTTGCACAGAGGCAGAGGTTGTGCTACATCGATTCCTCTTGGGGTTTTTGAAAATACAGTGTGTTTTGACACATGGAATTCTCCTGACCCCCTTGTAAGCACTGTGGTGTAAGATATGATAGATCAAAGGAGAAGGTTAGGATGGAGTGGGTTGAGTGGAATAGGAGGTTGTGTGGGATCTGACTCTAAAAGATACTGTAGAAGCATGTCACTTCCCAGTCATTGGAAGCATGTCACATTCCCATTCATCGATATGTTTTGCATATGTTTTTCCTGGTGTTTGCTCTTGGTCTTTAACAAATGACTTGGCCCTGATTATCTAGAATTACCTGCAATTAGAATCCCATTACGAGTGTGATGAACGGAATGGTCCTGCTGTTGGTGTCTCCAGTCTTCATGATATTCATGTAGCCAGGACAATCAGTGTCTGCAAAGAGGTCACCTTGCCCTAAACTGACTGTGCCCAGCACAGGATAGCAGAGGAGCTGAGGTGGGAAGGCACCTCTGGATGAGGCAAATACAGCCCCATTCTCAGACTGTGGTCATGTAGAGCAGCTTGTTCAGGTCATTGTCTAGTTGGGTGCTGGATATCTCCAAGGGCAGAGCCTCCACCATCTCTCTGATCTTGGTCAACCTCTTGGTAAAAAGGTTTTTCCTCATGAGTAAGGTGATTGATCTTTTCTGAGAAGCCCTGCTGCTGTGGAGGTGGCCCATCTGCAGGAGAGGAAAGAAGTGGAAGCTGTGGAAGTTCTCTGAGGAGAAACTGTTCAGGCTGTCAACTAGGGAAGGCTCACAGCATGTGTTGTGGAGCTCAAGTTTGAGAAAACTTGTGCCTTGCTGCTGGGTTGGTGTTGGGCACCTCAAGTCAGGGACTCCTCCACTGTAAGCATCTTGTTTCACCAAGGGGGCCTCTCCTGAGTCCTGGTCTCAGCTCTGGCTGCTTGGCTTGTGTCCTCCCTGCTGAGCAGGGGCTCGCTCCCTGAGGTTACACTGCCAGTGACCTCAGGAAGGCAGCATGTTTGTGCTGGGAACATGGACACTGCCTGGTGCTGGGGCTGTGCATGGGGCCAATGCAGTGTCTGTGTGTGACCACAGGCATGCATCCTCATGCCTACTTCTTCCCCCAAAGGAAAACGGGCTGCAAACAGAGCAAGGGCTGGTGGAGGGAGCCTTGAAGGCTTTAACTGTTGGCTTCCCCTTACTCATGTTTTTCCTGTTAGTGTTTTGTCTTCTTGGCATCCTTCACATCTTTATATGTGTATATATGTTATATATTGTTGCCTCCTTGTTGCTGTCAAAGTGTGTTGCTGCACCCTTTGTTGTGTAAAGCAGTGGAGCAGGGAGGCATGATTTTTAGGCTTTGGCTGCTTGAAGTTACTCCGGTTTTGAGCACCAAGGAGAAACACAACATGTCTTTTTTTCTTCTTGGAGGAGAGTTGGACCAGCTGCAGGTTGCTGTTCATATGTACCAGCAGTGTGGCTAGCATCCACTTGTGGACATGGATGAAATTTTTGGGAGGTAGAGAGTAAACAGAGCAAAGGAAACCTTGAGGTATGACCTCCAGCATGCAGCAAGGGTAATATTCACCTTTGAAGTATGCTTGGTTTATTCCTTACAACACAAGTGCAAAGAAGGGATACCTCTGGGAGGCTTGCCATCACTGCCTGACCTTCTCAGAGACAAGGCTTCCTGTGTGTGAGCTGTATGCATTTCCAGTTATATGGACTGCAGAGCTTCTCTGCTCCCCTGGCTTTTGTTATCGTCTGGTGGCTGCACCCAGTGCAGTGGGCAAAACTGGTGTCTTCCTCTCCCTGGAGGTATTCCTCTGGAAGCCTTCTCTGCCCTTTGAGGGTGGGAGTGTTCCTCCTTTTTATTAACTCGTTGCTCTGGAAACGTTGCATAGTATTCTGTGCCCTGAACCAGATGTGCATACTCCAAAAGCATTTGGATTGGAAGTGGGCAAGAGGGCACTGGGGAAGGGGGGCGGGAGGAAAACTTAAATTAGAAGAAAACCAAACAGCTATTGCTGGAGACAGATGATTACAGCTCATGTCAAGGCTGTTTCCTGCATGCCAATGATAGATCAGTAAACAAACGCCTCTTTGCAAACACAAAGCAGGCAGAAACTCTGTTTGGAAGAGAGAGGTCAGGGTAGGTCTGAATTCACTTGGTAGCAGGAAGCCCCTATCACATGGCCCTGGGAATTGTGAGGCCGGGTGCATGTGGGAGATATGCCGAGAGGCTTCTGCTGGGAGGCTTCACATCCTTCCCAGGGTCCGACCAACAGGTTTGAGAATTCCCTCCCCTCCCTCTTTCCTCCCAACTCCTCCTCTGTCCTTCCTTTCTCAGTTTAATTTTGAAACACTTATCAGATGACTGCTTTGTTCCCCCAAACAATGGCAGGGAATAAATTGCAGTGTCAAGGTTCTTTAAATGAAGCTCAGTATCTTCTCTCCCCTTTCATGGCCTTGATGTCCTGCTCCAGGATGGACATGCCAGGTGTAGTGGCCTCAGGCTCAGGTTGTGAGGGGCTGTGCCTTCTCTTGCTGGTAGAAAGTTCTTGTGCGTGTTTTTAGAGAAAGCAGCAACCTGTCAAGAAGTACCAGCTTGATGGCTGTGTGTATGTCCTTCCCGGATCTCCTGCTAATTGAATTCAGCCCTGCTTGTTTCTCCTAGGCAGTTTGTATGGCCCTGGTCACATTGCTCATGAGGCAGGAAAGCAAAGCATTTCAGGTAATACTTCTCAGCCTTACACACGCTCTTTTGTGCTCTCTCCCCACTGCCCTTCATCTTTCTCTCCTGTGCACACAACCTCATATCCTCCCTTGTAACAGATTGTTACATGTGCTGCTTTGTCAAAAACTCTCAGTGAGCTGTAGCAGGTCACAGAGATGCTCCAAAGGGCTTGAGCCAGCACATGGGGTAGTGTGTCGTTGATTGTAGGAGTGATGTAGGCAGTCAGAAGGGACAAGAGTTCCTTTTGCCCTTCACAATGAACTGTTGTGTTAGCTCTGAGTGCCTTATGGAGCCAAAACTTGGAAAACAAAAGTAGATATTCTCTGTCTACTGGAGGCAATTTTCCATCACTGCCATAACAGTTCCTCTGGTCAGATGTTGGCAATGCCTCTGGGTCAGGCCTGCGAGTTATTTCTAGTGATCTTATTATAGGAAGAGATTATATCACCTCGGAAGCTCATCTGGGCTTGTGCTTGGCCCCAGGAAATTATTTGGCTGTTGGACTTACTGAGAGTTACCTTTTTATTTTCTGCTGGTTTATTCCAGAAGTGACTCTTTTTGCCCCTCACGTGTCTTCTGATGTGTTTGGATAAACATTTACTCTTGAGCAGGACCAGCTTTTGTGCTGCAATAATCCTCTGAGGGCACTATGTGTGTCCTGCTGCTCAGAGGGAAGAGGCACAGCTGCCCTTTACTCCCTAAGCAGTGTGTATTGTCAGTGGAGGTGGCACTAGGTACCTGGCTGTTGTCACAGCTGTGGAAGCTCCTGGACCACTCTTTAATTTACCTTGTATGAATGTGTTGCTTTGGTTACTCCAGCCACACTTGTGCCTGGAAGGGATAGATCTCCCTCTGCCCTTGGTTCCAAGTCATACTGATCTGCTGCTTGAAGTGGTGCTCCTTTTCCAGGAGTCCCTTGCAGCACTCAGCTTTGTGGCTCACTTCTGCAAATCAAGGCTGATGGGAGTCTGTCCCATCAGATGAAGAAACAAGTGCACCTCTTATTTTGTAGCATCTTCTTTTCAGCCTGTCCCACAGGGGTTCTGCCAAGAAGGTGACTGTGCTGAGCATCAGCGCACATCTGCCTGTACCCAGATGTTCATTTTCAAGGCAGGGTTTATTAGCAGGCTGTTGGAAAAGGCTAAGAGATGGAATTTCCTGATGGGGAAACTTGGTGATCTTGTGAAGACAGAGGAGCACCATCCCCAGAAACATTGGATGTTTCAGCATAGCCCCAGGGATTGTGTGTGTGTGTATACAAGAACTGTCAAATTTCTCACTGCTAAAGGCAGTGATGAGGAGCTGCAAGGCACCAAATGAGTGCTGAGTGAAGAGACTGTCCCTGCTTTAGGGATGTTGTAAACCCAAATGCAGAGCACACGCTGTTGCAGTTTTGCAGGAATCTGCTTTGGCTGCCTGGGTGAGACATTCTTTGGCCAAGGCCACAGTATGGTTAGTTTTTCATTATTTTCAATCCATAACAGTTAATGGATGGATGAATAGATCTTATTCCTTGGGCTGGTAAATTTTCTTGAGAGTGTTGCAAGGCTGATCTGTGTCTAGAAGTGAAGCAGGTGCTTGTTGCAGTTACTAATGAGGGAGAGAAGCCAAGGGGGTTTATTGTCTGGGAAAAGAAAGTCTGCTTAAATGGTTAGCAAGGTGCTGCCCCGAGTGTATACACATGGAGTTGACCCAGAGTTCACTCCTCACCTCAGGAACATTGCAAGCATGAAATAAAAAAAAGAGAGAGAAAACAGTGAAGAAATAGAACTGATTTTCCCCCCCCCGCCCNGCCCAAAAACTTTAACAGTAGAAATGAGAGATCCTTTTGTTCTTTACTGTTTCTGATGTGGTGGGATTTTTTTTTTAATAACAACAGGCATTTAGTCTTGTCAAATGCCAGGCATGGCAGGGCAGCCTCCAGCAGACCAGCTGGTGGAGAGATCTGAGAGACTTTTCCAAGTATTGCCTATGAGATGTTGTCACTGCAGTGCTCTAGAGCAGGCAGACCACCTTGATAAGTGAGCAGAGATGGTGCTACAGAATAATTCTTCTATTCTCTATTTAACTAAAAAGAGCATTGCAGCACAATAAAATGGAGATTGATTCCATTGCATTGACTGGGTAGCAGTGGCACTCAAAGAGGTGTACAGTTATTCCAAGAGTGCTAGAAATCATGAGGCAAACAGAATGACTTATTTTTGTGAATGATTGCTCTTATCCCCACAAGGACTTGTCCTCTGAAATGAGATCAGTAGCAGGCTACTGGAGAGAAGACCAGTGGCTGCAGTGCAGTCTCTTCAGGCTAAAATGTTCTCTTATTCCAAGCTTCAAATGTTGTGTTATATGCCCAGAAACCACATTAGATTTGTGGCCTTAACACAGATTGTTATAAAATTGTTTGTTGTTTAGTCTTCTGCAAGGGGGAAAAAAATCTAAATCTGATGAGATTTTGTTAGCAATAAAAGCCTTCTTGAAATGTTCTCCATATTTAATTCAAGGTGCAGTAATTGATGCTGAGTCAAAGGCAGGTTTTGCCCTCAAAAACTGCCAACTTCTCACTGGGCTTCTGAGGGGTATTGCTGTCACCCCTCTTCCTGTTTTGCAGAGGAAGAAGCCTGGGCTTTCCTCAAAAAGCTGTCATGTCTTGCTTCAGCTCCTCTCCTGCATTTCCAGCAGAAACGTGTGTGTGTAGAAGGAAAAGAGAAGGATGCTGAGCAAAGAGCAATGCTTCTTCCTTGTGTTTGTCTGCAGGTGACCTGCTGCCCTGCTGTGTGCTGACATGATGACAGCAAGCCAGGTGATCGATGTAAGCAGCAAGTCTGGGGGTGCTGTCTGCAAGGCTGTTGAGAGGTGAGATCTTTCCATGTTCCAGTGCCAGGGTGCTTTGCTTGTGTTTATTATTGCCAACACAAAAAAAAAAAAAAACAAAGGAAGGAAATCTCTCTGCTGGGCATTGTCCCTCTCTCACATTAAAACACACCCAAAGGTCCCATCTTCTGTGTATTAAATCATCCAGTCAGACTTCTGATATTCCAGACTCACAGTGCTGGAAAAGGTCTGCCCCAAGGCAAGACCGCTTGTGCTGATGACATTTCTGTCAATGTTGGCTCTGCCTGCACTTGAAGTCTTCAACCCTGGAGGCTCCTCAAAAGAGTCCCAGTGTCCCCACTCATTGCAGGGTGGCTTCTACTCTGAGGTCCAACCACTGGTGGCGTTGTGTTGCCCAACGAGGGAAAGACCTTGGTGTTCACGGTGCCAAAGCACAGTGTCACTGCCACAGCCAGGAGGTAATTATTTATCTGTGAGACTAAGGAAGAACAGGTGTGGCTCAGGTCCTGTTTCCTCTCAGAAACCTGTCCCAGACTCAATTTGCACCACAACCGGGTCTGCAATGGCTGCCAGCATTGCTTAGCTCCAGGACAAAACTCCACACCTGACAGCACCCAGAGTATCCCCAGGGATGCCCTTACAAGACTGCTGAGTTCTGGAAGAGGCACAATGGACAGATTTAAGTTAAGGGGGCAATTTCCCAAGTTGAATCTTAATGTTTAGTTCCATTTAACCAGAATCCAGTGATAAGGGTTTGCATGGCAGTAGTTACCTTTTGTTGTCTTTGGTGCTCTTTACCAAGCCTAAGCAAACCTCAAAAGACATGGCCAAGTGCTTCATTTCAAAAACATTTTGTGTTGAAATAACTGCCTGTTCAGCAGGATATTGATAAAATATTACAGTATTGATACTGTCATATGACACCCTTGGCTATCTCTAGACTAAATATATTTGGAATTTTTGTTGCATTTTGGACCCAAATAATGAAGATGTTGAATCTGAGAATGTTGAATCTGGTTTCTGGCTGCTGTGGGAGTGTGCCTCGTTGCATGGGGGCCTAAGTGCACATGTGGAATGGTAGAGCCCATAGAAATGGAATAATAGAAGTGCAGTGTTTGGGCATCAATATCATTTGGGGAGCATTAGGACAGACTGAGAGAGATCCTCTGAGCAAGCACTACAGGAATGCCAGCTGTACCATATGGTTTCTCCTCTGTGTAACAGCAATTTTGCTGTTGTTTGCAAATGGTCCATTTTGCATTTGTTAGCTTATTGCCCGATGCTCTTCTGCGCGCGCACACACACACACACACACACACACATTGGTGAAGCTCTCATTGGTATCAGCATCTCTGATGTACAAAAAGTACCTCTCTCACATGCAGCCTACTTCTTCCACAGAGAAGGGTTCCATTTCAAACGTCATCTTGGTTTTAACAAGGGAAGGGCAGTGTGTTCTGGCTAGAAGGACCTTTCCCTGCGCATCTTCCCCTCTAAGCCATGTCAAGTGCTTGGTTTGAGCATCCTCTGCCATCAGCTTTATGAGTAAAACTTGAGGAGCTGATGTACTAAACCAAGGATGAGCAATGGCAGTGAATGCTTCTTTCCTTTTTGTCTTTGGTATGCAGGATCAAGCTTGCAGATAAAAACAATACAGCAGCCGTGAAGGAATTAGAAAAACCTGTGTGTGGATTTTTGAGTGAGAAATGTTCTGAAGGTTCCTCTGTTGCCCTGGGCTTAACAACCTGAAGCTACACCAGTTTGTTCTGTGGTGAAGAACCCGCTGGGAGCCTTGGAGAACTTGATGCTGGATTCAAGGCTTGACTGCTTTTAGCAGAACATGCTTAATCCTAAAATGATCATTAGTGACCCATCTGTGGATCTGAATGTCAAAGAAAACAATAAAATCATCAGGAGGCAGATAGGAGGCACTCAGAATATATGGTCACCTGGAAAAATTGGCTTGAGGAATAAGTCCTTCAGCATCAAGGACAAAATTTCAGAATGGGAAGGGAAAAAGGAAATGCAGTCTGCTCCTCGCAGAGAGGAGGAGCCAGGAGTTAAAGAGGAGCACAAGATGCCTTGTGTAACTGAGAAGATGAGTGGGGAAGTACTGGGGACTCGGAAAATGGAGACCAAGAGACTTATGAGCTGGGAACTGGAGTGCAAAGGGGCAGGCAAAGAGAGTGAGCAAAAAGCGGGAACTCAGAAAGGCACAGGGCAAGCAGCAGAGCGCAAAGGGGAAGTGCAGAAGAATGAGGAAATGGAGTTCAGCCTTGGAAAATTCAAGGAGGTGAAAGGTGGGAAATGGGAGGTCCAGAAGGAGAATCTTTCAGTGCTTAGTCAGGTCAAGAAGCTAGAGCAGGCTTTGAAAGATGGCTCAGGAGAGCTGCAGCCACAATTGCCTGGTACTTACTATTCCCCACAGTGCTTGCAGGAGAAGGCAGCACAAGGGCACACCACTCCCGAGGACCATGAGGGCATATGTGGGGCTGAGCTCAACAAAAGACTTCTTGGCGTGGACTCTGAAATCAGTGAGCCAATTTTTGGGACTCTAGAAGAGATAAGAACTTCTCATGTGAAATCCAAGTATTTCACAGTAGAGAATGTGTACACAGAGCCGGGGGTGCCAGAGAAGAAGCCCTTCATCAACCCACTGCCCAAGCCTCAGCGGACTTTCAAACATGAGGGGGAAGAGAACTGGATGTCAGCAGTTAGGAGTAAAAGAAATTTACCCCCTCTGCCATCCATTCCTCCCCCTCCTCTGCCCTCCTCTCCTCCCCCATCAGCTGTCAGCAGGAGGCTCTGGAGCGGGAAGCACAAGAACAACGCTGACCATAGGTATTGGGGCTGTGTTTCATGAAGCTGTTAGTCTTCGTGGTGGAGTCCCACCCTCCCATCTTTCTCTGAGAGAGAGAAATCTTGTCTTTTTGCTCTGAATCTCCAGCATAATCAGCTCTCAGTCTTCTCTCGCAGAATGTAGGAGTGGCCAGGACCATTCCACAGGCTAACTGTGGAGGAATGACTCATGGCAGATTTAAGGTCACTGTATTACATGGCTTAACCTTCAAGCTCAAAATTGAGGGATTTGGGATTTTGTTTGGGTTTTCTTAGCAGAAACCCTACTTAATAACCAAATGACCAGAGCTGGTTTGGAACAATGTTTGGAATTATAATCTCTAGTCTCTACTGCAGTGTTTTCACTGTCCACAGTAAAACTCAGTGAATCTGATGTTTATATATTCTTCTGGAGTGCTTGCTTACACTTTTTATCCCCTCCCACATGATTGTTACTCATTTTTGGGGAACATAAAACGCACACCTTTTCTATTGCTCTCGGGATAAATTGTCACTTGAAAATTCCTATCTCCATTGCAGAAAGGAAATCAAAACTTGCTAGGTTTGCTCATGGAGAGCACAGTTTTACCCTTTCTACCATTCTGCAAGCAAGTTTTGTTTTTCTGTGCTGCTCAGAGAGCTGGTTTTGGGGCCCCTCTTATGCTTTTAGCAGGTTGGATCTCTGCTGTAAATGGTACTTGTCATGTCCTAAGGTTCTGTGCAGTGTTCCAGGATGTACCATTTAACCTTGCATCTTCAAAGTGTGCTATTGCCATGACAACCCAGATTATCTATGGCACAACCAAATGCCTTTATTTGTGTGGCTGATAAAAACAGCCAATCTCAGTACTGCTTTTTCATGCTCTACGTGGGATGAGGCAGTGAAATATTCTCAGTAATTAATTTTTCCAGCTGTGTTGCATGCCAGAGAAGTGAATTTGCTGTAATTTGGTTTTAAAGGCTTCTTAACTGCATCACTGTCCTCTCTGCTCTTCCTCCCCCTACTCTGTGGTGCAGGAAATCATATGAATTTGAAGACTTGCTGCAGTCATCATCCGAGCATGGCCGGGTGGATTGGTACGCACAGACCAAGCTGGCCCTCACACGCACTTTATCTGAGGAGAACGTCTATGAAGACATCCTGGGTAGGAGCTCTGCACAGGGAAGGGCCTGCTAGTCCTGAGTGGCAGGGACTCGTGGTCAGCATGCATTCAGTAGAGATGCTGAATAAAGTGTGTTTATTATCCAAATATAAACCAGGACACATTTCTTGCATATTATTGGCAACTAATAGGAAAAATGGACAGGGTACTTCAAAGCTGGCCAGCTTCAAAGATAAACCTAAAGCATACGGGAAGCAACTTTTATTTTTTGCTGGAAAATCTCCTCTGCCTTCCTTTGTCCTGTGGATTACTACTCTCAGCTCTGATCTGTCCATTGTGGTGATTTTGTCACTGCTGAGATAATGCAAGCAGTCTGAAAACATAGCCTTGAAGTCACTTCCACAGCTCAGGAATAGGATTTATATGGCTTTAGGTGCCATTGCAATTAAGAAACTGGGTCCCACAATCTTTGAAACTAGTTTTATTTAGTTCTCTAACTTCAATGTGAGATCAATGCCATTTGTAAGATTATTTTCTGTAACTTTCTCCATTTATATAGTGTTTTTTAATATTGTGAATTAGGTGGCCTTTGATGGAACACAGAATAAAAGTATCCCCCTTGAAAAAGCTTAATGAGTTTTAGTAGCTGTAGGCTGGTGCTGTATCTATCTCTTGGCTGATATCACAGATTAGGAAGGGAATAGCTGCATCAGCTCTTGCCATGCTGCTGTAACCCTACAAAGGTGCTCTGTATTGTTCAGCATAGGAGGAGCTGCACTTTCTCAGGAGCAGGCCAGGCATTATTATTTTGATCTGAATGAAATCCGATCATACTTGATGAGAAAGGACTCTTAAAGAAATCGTGTTCCTTTGGGACTGATGAAAGGCAAGGCAATTCTAATCCATCCTTTCTGGTATTTTTGAAGCTGTCAGCCTCATTTGTGGAGCTAAGGCTTTGTGTTTGCTTTTTTTCTTTTTTTTTGCTTGGGGGGCCAATGGAACAGGGAGTGTCTAAGCAGCTGCTGTGGGGTTTTTGTGTTGGGGCATGATGGGAGGTCTCAGAAACCACTGAGTAAGGGTCACCTTGTCAGCTGGAATAACATGGATAGCATTACAGAGTAGCTGTGAAGGCAAATCCATCTATTCAAACACAAGGACACCCCCATATCCCAGCTGTGTAGGGAACTCAAATATCAGCCTGAAGCTCCTCTCCCCTCCACCTTTTAGTTGCAAAGATTAGAAGAAAGCAGAGTTATAGGTAATTGTCAGCTAGTAGAGCATGTTTGGTTTTTTGTTTTCTTGCTCCATGTTAAGGCTTTGCCTGGAGATAGTGATCTTTAATTGGTTCTTGCAATCCTGGTGACATTACCATGGAAGCTTGGGAAAAGAGGCGATTAGGGATAACTCAAAATAATCGTGTTTTTTCACAAGACCACAGACAAGTTTAATTCACAAAACAAATCACATGTGAAAACTGCACCAGTGGAGGGGGAACCAAGATTTCAGCCACAGGACACTGCTGCTGGCTCATGGACAATCACATGTGCCCAGATGTGCAAGCACACACATACGCTCATATGTGTGATTTAGGGGGGATTCAGCTGCTGGTGGGATAATGGTTCAAATTCCTAGCAAGTCCCACAGATTTCCTTCATGCACCCCTTTTTTCCCCTGTTCGCCATTGCTTACCTGGAATATTGAAAGCTGGCCGATGGATGACAAGGTTTATTTGTAAAAAAGGGGGACTTGGTGTTCTTTCTTCTAGACTGAAGCTAATTGGACTTGTTCAGCAGTTTGAGAATGGGACAGGAAACAGAATCCAAGCTTGTTCTTTTTTTCTTCAATCTTTCCAGTTGCATGACAGCTGAAGTATATTTTCAATGCTGGAGAGGCCATTGAAATTAGAAAGTGGAGCCAGTTTCAGGGACAGGAGAATGTTTGCTGACCAAGGGTTAGTGTGGCCTTGCTTTGCTGGTATCACACCCACTTGCCTTCTCCATGGTGAATTTGGATTCCCTGCTGGAGCACTGGGTGTCACCAGCTACTGGAGAGGACAGTGCTGGCAAAGACTTGGGTTTGTGTCCTTGTCTGAAGAGTTCAGCTATGCTCCTGCTCCATTTGGGCAGGCAGGTGGGAATGCACTGGTTAAACAGATCCCACAGCTATTACTGGTCCTGCTGCAGAGTCTTGCAGCAGCACTGACTTCCAGTCTTTACTCTCAGCCAAGCATTACATGACAGTAAGAGAAAGGCAGTTGCTTTGAGTTCCGTCTGTACGCTGGGATATGGCATGAAATGAACGCAGTGAAAAGACAAAGCTCATAATGTATCATTTGCCTGTGCAGATGCTTGGGCCAAGCCTTGTCAATGGTTTCTTAGATGCTTGGGTGGAGATGTCACAACCTGCTTTGTCAGAGTTGTGCTCCTTTTGAACACACTTCGGCTAACATTCCCTAGTACTGCTGCTGAAGACTGGGATATAAGAAGTCCATTACATATGATTTTGGGTGCTTAAAACTCAAATTAGTTGTGTATCTCATCTCCAGAATTACTTGGGAGAAAGAGCCTACATCCACCTCAGAGTTGTGTGTTGTGTCCCATATCCCATTGTTCTCCAGGGCAAGAGCATCCCAACTTTGAGTGGCTTAATCCTTTCCTCCTTCTAAAGTACAGCATGTGAGATTGAGGTCTCCATAATTGGTTTGAAATCCTGGATTGTGGTATAGACATCTATGTTCAGAGTGTGGATTAAATCTTCCTGCAGTCAGCCCAAGAACAAGGCATCACTTCAGCCCCAAGCAAGTGATGACCGGATGTCATCCCCCTAAATGTGGGGCTTAAACGGGGAGAGGACCTTCATGCTAGGCTTCAGCTCACAGTTGAATGGAGCAACCCCAAGTAGAGACTGGAAAGAAGGAAATATAGTTATGAGCTAATGTGCATGAGAACATCACAGCTCTTCTGGACATGGGAAATGAACCTGAGGGCTCACAGGGTCTTTTCCATCTCTACTGTCTGTGGTGTGTTTCTGTGGCTGCATTTATCTGTGTCAGGGTTTGGACACTGTCCAGCAAGCAGCTGGACTTCTAGGGCTATGGAGAGAATGAAACAATTGCAGGAATGCTTGAGAACAGGTCTTTATGTCTGCTAGGGGAGGTGGGAGAAGACAGGCAGATCCCTAAACAGATTTTTATGGCAAACCTCAGAGATTTTCTTCACTGAGAATCTTTTGCTTTTGGCTTTTTGCTGCAGATCCACCATCAAAGGAAAACCCTTATGAAGACATCGAGACCAACAGCCGTTGTTTGGGGAAGAAATGTGTCCTGACCTTCCCAACATCTCCCACCTCTTCTGTACCTGGGACTCCCACAAAGGTACTTTCATTCAAGTGGCCACCTCTTCTGCTCCAGAAAGTTTTTGGGCGAAATCCAGGTCCTGCATGGAAAAAGTGGACACCTTCATCATGTTAGGAAATTTTCCTTTATGTCTTTTGCCACAGAGTACAATGTGATAAGGGGATTTTCTGCCCTTCAGTGAGGCAAAAAAAAAAAAAAAACCAAAACAGCATTCCTTTATATAAATGGTCTGTTTGCTTTCACTTTTTTTTCGCTCCAGGATTGCCTTCCCTCGTGGTATGGGAAGACCTTCCTCCCCTTAAAGAGGGCATGGAAGTACTTGGGTAATCAAAGCCTGCAGTAGCCTTGTCTTGGTGTCTGTGGGTAGTCAGTGCAGTCTGCCCATGCTGGTGCCCAGGTGGCTCTGCAGCCTCCCCCCAACTCAGGAGCCTCTTTTGCTCTCTTCATGGGACAATTTTATGGTGAGTAAGGCAGTACCAGTCCCCTGGGTGGAGAGCTAG
The DNA here is from genome assembly GCA_013396955.1 of Regulus satrapa. NCBI lineage: Eukaryota > Metazoa > Chordata > Aves > Passeriformes > Regulidae > Regulus > Regulus satrapa. Next base: position 49,190 of record VWZN01008016.1, read on the forward strand.
TGCTAGAAGAGTGTCCCTACCACAGCCCAGTTCACAGCTTGGTGCCTTTTTCCTCCTTGTCCATAGAAACAAAAGAAGAGGTAAAACTGGTTGGCGCCTCTTGCTCAGAGCTCAGGATTTACCAAGGCCAGCCCTTCTCTCTCAGCATCCCAAGGGGCTTTGGTTTATTCATGTTGCCTGTTTAGATAATCCAAGCCTGAGACAGCAGGGACAGCATGACAGCTGAAGTCATTTTGGCAATAAATGGGTTTGGAGTGGATAGCAGGGATCTAAACACCACTTTCCTGGCCAAAGGGTTTTCTCATGCTTTCCAAGTAACAACTATTATTAGAGCTGCTACCCTACATTTTCAGTTTGATGTATAGCACTATTCCTTGATGTGGTCTTTTCCAACCAGCTTAATCAGCAACTAAGGTGTTTTTGGATAACTCAGCTCTTTGAAGTGAAAATTGTTCTGTGGTTCTCAGTCCATTCTCCTTGTTGGTAATTAGATCTAGAGCAGCAAGGACCATGTGTATGAGACCATGTTGGGGATGAGGCTGATCTCCCTCAGAGAGATTTGCAGTCACCCATGCACCCAGATTTCCCACATGTGCTATTGAAAGGGGGCTGCAGTGGTACACAAGGATGAATTTCACCAGAGATACTGTTCCCAGCAGGAGAGCTGAACAGCAGTAATTATGTTACTCTACAGTGCTTTGGCCTCTAAAAACCCTGATCTGCATCAGTCAGAGAAGAAATGCTGCAGCTCCCTTGGCAGCTAATGGGTTTGCAACTGCAGCACCCATCCTGCTGGAGAGCCTGGCCAAGCTTCAGTGATGAGGAATGGATCTGGACAGACTTTCAGGACTCCTGAATAAGGAGAAGCTCATATCCCTGGTGCAGCATGAGATTCTTCAGTGCAAAGACTCCTTACAGCTTCATTTTTATGTGACTTCTCTGCAGTGGCAAACAGTTTTGTGATCTGAACATCTTCTGCCAAATCCAGAGACACCTGAGCTAACCTGAATGGATTAATTGGTCTAATTGGACTAATAAGTGCTGAGTTTGTCTGCTGGTGGAGACAGATGGTGGTCAGCTACTATCATGGTAGTCATGGTGCTGCTGTGAATTGTTCAGAACTAGGCTGGATAACTCTCCCCCACACTTCTTAATGCCAGATACGTCCTCTGGCAGTGCATGTACTGTTTCCACAAAAGGTGCAATTTACCTTGTCATAACTGCTGGGAAATTCTGTAGAACATAAAAAGTGTTCTTATTGAGCATCTTCCTGGTGACAAGTAGTTTGCCCCTCTTCATCTGGAGCTTTCTACTTCTCTGATGATATTTTTGGTCAGAGACTTTAGGAACTTCACTCTGCTACTTAAATGTCTTCTGTTATGCTCCCACCAGACTTGCTAATGAGTTTAGGAGGAAAGCAGTCTCCATATTTGTCTAACAGAGTCTCTTATACCCTTTGAAATATCTGGTTCTGGCTCCTGTCAAAGGCAGCCATACTGACAGTGCTTTTTGCCTGCTCTCACTGCTTCTCTGTTCCTCCTGGCTAGCTGCTCCTCATCCCAAATGCTTGTGGTTGATTGGTTAGTCTTATCCTGTTTACAATCCTATCCTCTGGATTAGCCAGATTCTGGGAGAATTTTTTTCACGCTGGAGTGAGGCCTTCTTGGCCAGCCCCTGAGCTTGTATTTTTTTATGAAAATGGGGTTGTTAAATTGCTGCTCAAGATGTAGCCCAGCTGCTGCATGGGTTTCTTGCATGTGCAGAAATCCGTGGGCACTCTCAGGCTGTTTTGTCAGCTGAGTGCTGTGGCTGCCCCTCTGGATTTATTGATATGACAGTGTAAGCAATGGAGTAAAGATATACGAGGTACTGTGGTCATTCATCCCTTCTCTTTCATTTCCAGTTGCTTTCCAAACCCATGTTTTTCCGGCAAAACTCAGAGCGGCGGAGTTTCAAACTGCCAGACATACGGAAACTGAGCCGTGATGGGACTGGGTCACCATCTAAAATAAGCCCTCCCTCAACCCCCAGCAGTCCAGATGACACCTTCTTCTCCTTGGGAGACTCTCAAAATGGCAAGAGGAGAAGGAAGATTCCCAAGGTAAATCTAGGGCTTTGTCTTTTTTGTTTGCTTTCTTCCAGGCAGGGATGTGAGTATGAGACCAGGTTTTCTTTAGTTTTCGGAGTGTGGCATCCCTGCAAGGCAGCTGCTGTCTTGCCTGTTGACTTGACTTGTAGTTAACCTCCTTTCTTCCTTACAAAAAAGGCACAAAAACATGTCTGCATATTTCAAAGGAATGAAACCATCCTTCATCTCCATCTGAGATTTCACAATAAGAAAAAAAAAAGGCATTGTAATTTTGGGATAGAAATTGAAGTATGTCAGAGGGGAAAAAAGCCATTCATATTTTGCAAAATATGTCGTCATCATCATACTTCCTTCTGTGCTTCCTGGATGGGACAGTCAGAAATTGTCTGTGTCTTATGTGTTAAGGTGTGATTATAGGAGAGCAATGGACATAATGACAATTGGGTGACAAAAGGACTTGTCTGCAGTTGTGAGCATTTTCCGCAGCAACATTTCCTATTTCTTACTTGGATACAGCACTACTCTGTTTAAATTTTATTTTCTTTCAGATCTAGCAGGATGTGTATTCAGTCCAAATGAGGTTTGGCAGCAGTCTATCTACTGAATGTTTCAAAAACACAGTTATAAAAGCACAGTTGCTTACCCCAGTCTTTGCAGGACAAGCAGAGGCTACGGAATAGTCTGTCAATTTTTTTCCAATCCTACAGTTTGCATTTGGGGCAAAAGGGATGTGTCTGTGTATCTTTGTTTTCTGGTTGCCAGACCTGTGTTCATGTTTGCATATCTGATTTTTGAATCAGATAAAGGCCCTCTCTGTGTGCCTCAGCCTTTCAGGAATGAGCCAAAGACTGCACACGTTTAGGGTTTCTTTCCCAGTATTTCTTCACATCTGTGCATGGGCTTGAGCTCTGTCTGTGTGTTCACAGATACTTTAATGTCAGTTTAAGAGAGGATTCCAAGTATTTTGGAATCAGTGCCACTGAGCAGTCTTACAGGGCCAGCTCATAACTGAGGTTTGCTGTGTCAAGGGCAGCATCACCTGAGGCTTGAGCTGTGAGTCTGGGTGAAGACTGCACTTCCACATCAGAGCATCCTGCCTCCCACTTAAATATTTGTATTCAGAGTTGTCTGACCAAGTAGGTGGTGGGCCTGTCTTACCTTGAACTTGCAAGACGTGTGGAAGTAAATCTGGAATCTGAATTTATTACAATTATTAATGGACTAAATCTGAATGCTGTGGCCAGGTCCTGCCTGTGACCTTGAGAAGGAGGCAGGTCTGCTCAAGCAGGAAGCCTGGCATAGCTCTGCTGCAATTCCTCTCCCCTTCAGGAATAGACAGGGAGACTGGAGGCACTGAATAAACCACTAAGCCCAGCATTGCTCAACACTGAAATGTCCTCTCTCTTGGTCAGCTGAGGGTACAGGGATTACAGGATTTTCAGAGGAAACCACTGGTGTAAAATATTTCAGTATCACTGCCCTCCACCCTTTTTAATTTCTTCAGTCATCCTCCAGTCAGTTGTCTGCTTCCAAACCTGCAGGCCAGAACAGATTGCCAAGGGACCCTCTGGACCTCCCTGGAGCACCATGGATCATGGTATGGAGAGATGGACTCTGTCAAGCTAATACAACTGCACAGTTTGGAAGTGCATTAAGGTGTGGCCTTTCATCAGGGTTTGTTACTCTAGGCTCCTGCTGTACCAGAGTGAGCATGGCCACTGGCAGTACAGCAGAGATCCCAGGAATTGTGCATCCTGCACCATCAAGCGAAGAGTTTCAATATGGCCAAAGTTGGGAAAATGAGCGCTTTGCATGAAATTCTAATTTAATTTCTTGCCTGGGGAAAAAATTAACATTGTTTGTTTGTGTATTTGCTGAGCAGGTTGTGCTGAAAATCAATGCCATTTACGAGGCACGGAGGGGAAAGAAACGTGTCAAGAGACTGTCACAGTCTACAGAGAGCAATTCAGGGAAAGGTAAAGGAGCTTCAAGTCATTAAACATCTAAGACTTTCTGAGGAATTGCCTTGGACTTTAGACTGCCTCAGTGGTTTATGTGACACTTTCTGGCACTCTTTCCAGTTTTGGTGTTTTTTTTTTTTGTAAGATAAGGGCTATTCCTTTGCCCAAAGGACTTAGGTTAAAATAGAAGCTTTCTGTTTTTCTTCCTTCATTTTCATTCCATGGCTTTGCACGATAACCGTGTAGGTCACACCAAACATGTCCCCTCTTTTTGATGTTTATTTCTGGAACAAGCTGGAAGCTCTGGAGAGGAATGTTCTGTCCAAAAACTGATTTGTTGAGATCAAAATATTTTGTGGGAGTGTGTCACTTCAGTGAACTGTCCAGTGGAAGACAAGAGATATTGGAACAGCCCTGGTTCTTTCACCATTCCAGTAAACAAATAGCCTCAGCTGGGAATCAGGGTTTCTACAACTGACTGTAGGACTATCTCCATCATAACAGAACTGAGACTTATAGCCTCCCACTGTTAATTAACAACCTGCCCAAAGCATTCAGACACTTCAGAACAATTACTTTTAAGCATCTCATCTCTGTAAAAATTAAGGCTGTCTCTTTCCAATGAAGGATTTTTTTTTCCAAAACACTTTAATTTCCATCACAAGGTGACCACCTCTATTTGTTTCCCACAATTATTTGTTACTGTTTATCCTATTTCATAAAGCACAGACAGCCACAGGATGGATGAGTGTGTTTGAACTTTCAGGGGAGGCATCCCAGACATTTTATATCCTCTCTAAAGCATCATTCAGAGAAATAGATCATTGGACCATATAGACCTTGAATCTGATTCAGTCTGACAAATTTTTTGTTTCTTTCTTTCTTCTCTTGGTTTTGTCCCCTGTCCCATAAACTATTACATATTAATGAATATTTTCCCTTGATGTTGTGTTTATACAGACTTGAATAAAATACCATTCTGGCATTTTATTCTTTATGCAACTCCACTGTATGTTCAAAATTGATTTCATTGTTGTTTCTTTGGGTGGTTTTTTTTTTCCCTGAATGAATGGGAAGATACCAGGGTTGGTAAGCTGAATATCTGTGGGTATGTTCAGCCTTGAAAAGAACAAGGCCCTAGTGACCTAAACTGCTTCCCCATGAAGCTGCCAGGCCCATCTTTCTCATGCCAGTGATAAGAAATGCACAGCTATAAATAGACTTTCCTTAATGCATCTTCCCCTTTCTTTTTTTTCCCTAGTTACAGATGAAAACAGTGAATCGGACAGTGACACTGAAGAGAAGCTGAAAGGTAACTCCAAACGGTGGAGAGAGCAAGTGGCTCCTGATAAACTCTGCTCTGTGCTCTCAGGACAAGATTTCTCTTCTCTGTCCTACCTTTGGAGAAGTTTTCTGCATAGAACACAGTGAGAAGACAAAGATCTCAGTACTGCAGGAGAAAATCCATGGGCAGAGGGCTATAGGAACCCAAAACAAACATCTCTTCCAACTCCCATCAACACTCCTTGTTGACCTTGTTGACTTCTTGTTCCCAGGAGGAGTATTGAATGCTGAGGAAATACAGTGAGATTTCTCTAAGTGCAGAGTCAGAAATGTCTGACCAGACTAGCAGAAGCAGTGTTGCATGGCACTGGATGTCCAGACACCTCACCACATGCTTACTATGGGAGAAAAGCCACCAGCCAGACTGGCTAGTTAGGAAAACAGTTGCATTATTTGATTTATTGCTGGTTAAACTCTGCTGCACTGGCTGGGTTGGGAAAAAGCACTGCATTTCTTTCTTCACTCTTGTAGGATTATTTGATGTACTGGTCTCCAAAATACTCTCTTGAAATCTTGTACTGGTAATTAGCCCCTGGACATTCTGAATATGTTGCTGTCTTTTGGGAATTTGTGTGGCAAATTCAAAGTCCTAGAAGAATTAGAATGCAAAGATGGAAACTCCCTCACATTCCAAAGTTTCCTGACTCACATGCACATCAAATCTGGATAGTAGGTCAGTTTAGTTCCAAGCTGAAAAGACAGACATGAGCAGCAGTTGGACAGTGTGTCAGCCACAGTGCATTCATTGTGAGTGGGAGTGCTCATTCTCACCCTCTTCCAGGTTTTTAGAAGTGAAAGCTCAGATTGAGTTCCCTCTTGTGAGCACAGCTCCTCACTCAAGAACTATTGTATGCCCTTGCTTTTATCTGCATTGAAGTATTTTATCTGCAAGCTGAAAATTGCTGCCACTGCCTACCTTTTGACAGGTTCTAAGGCTAGCCTTAGAACTGAGAGAGAGGGTTTGCACCAGGATGGTGCAGAAATTGCATTCACAACCTTCCTGAAATATGATGTTGTGAAATACAGAGCATGTTTGAGTTTAGCTGAGAAAGGCAGTGTAGATGGCCAGGAAGACTTGAACTCTTGTCTGCTGCTGGTTGCCATAGTGAATCATATGCATCATCCTGTGTTCCTCTGTAAATGCAGCTCAGAACTCCTTAGAGAGAGGATGGTGGAGAGAATATGAAGTCACCTCAAATCCAACAGCACTGGGCTCTGAACAATATCCAGATCCAGACCTGGATCTGAGTAACTGTGCAAGTCTGCGTAAACGTGAACAGGAGCTCTGGCACCTTGCTGTTTGCTCTAACTACACCTGTATTTTGCTTTATGCCTTGTTGAACTGTTGACTTCCCTATTTTTAAATAGGAAAGTGAGATGATTTAGCAAATTTCTTTTATTTGGGACTTTATAGATTTTGTGTAACACGCTAGCCAGCTACCTTTGCTTGCAAGGCACTGTACATCATCTGAGACGGAGTAAATCATAAGGCTGTATCTCAGAGCTGGATGTACTGACCCTCAGAAAGGAAAAATCTTGGAAGACAAACTCCGCCATGATGACAGCAGTAAAATTCTGGTATCTTTAGCATGTAAGCAGCACAGGTTTTGAGCAAGCTTTTCAGAAACATTCAGCATTGCTGTGACACTGCTCCTTTTGGAGTCCCTGGTGAAACAGAAACCTCCTCTGAAAGCTTTGCAGCCCTAGAATAAATAACATAGTAGGTGACAAGAGAGGAGTTTAAGTCATCTTTCCAGGGCTTTAACTGTCCAGGGTTTGTTGCATTTTCTGATTTGAGAGGCCCCTCAAGGTTGCTTTAAATTACACTATCTGGAATAGTCTGTGAGTGGTACAACTTTGCCAGACAAAAGATCAGCAAGTATATATCATCTCTCAGGAATTCGTGTCTCCCAAGCAGATACCCTCTGTATTGGAGTTCCTGTAGTGTCTCCGTGCTTGTTGTTTCTGTCAAAAAGTCACATTGCCACCCACCTTCCCAAAAAGCAAAGCTTTGTGAGAATTTGCTGTAGTCTCTGCTTGTAGTTAATTCTTTCTTTTGGAGCAGGGATAAGGGAGATTTCATTTGGGATGCAATGGTAAAATGAAGCAGGGGGCTGGTCTCAGGGAATCTCATCTGGTCTCTTCTCAGCAGGCAACTTTTCATTACTTTCCATGCTGGAATGTTTATTGTCCCATGCCTCATGTGTGTGTTTCAGTTACAGCCTGCTTGGCAATTTTGCTTGTTTTCCCTCTGTCTTGGGTGAATTGTGGCACTGAGAGATTAGTTTTAGGCAGAGGAAGAACTGGCATGAGCCGCCATTTTTCACCGGTCCCTCTTTTCACATGTGTCCAGCCTGTGTGCTGGAGCTGGGCATCCCCAGGATTACTCAAGACAGCAGAGCCCTGGCCTGACCCAAGTGCTGGTCTTGTAAAACAGTGGGCATTGCTGCCCACAGGCTCCTCTGAGCAGAGCTGGTCAACCACTTCACTGGGCTGGCTTTGAAAAATGCATAAAGGAGTGCTAGGATGAATTCCTGGACATTATCTGTTACATTGTGTCCTTTATGGATCTCAGCTTGGACTGTTTCACCTGTAAAAGCTATCCTTGAAATCCTTTCGCCAGAGCTCTTCAGGGTGATGGCACAAGATTTATAGTGCAGCTTCCAAACAATAGTCAGCCCCTGACAGAGCCACTGCAGTCAGGTTATTTCAGGCTTGTCACTCAGTCTCTGCAAAGCGCTGTTGGTACTCTGAGCCAGAGTCTGAGTCTAAGTCTGAGTCAGACTAAGTCAGTATCTCTCCTTGTCTCCGTAGCTCACAGCCAGCGCCTGGTGCACGTGAAATCACGGCTGAAGCAAACCCCACGGTACCAGACCTTGGAGCGGGACCTGATTGAGTACCAGGAGAGGCAGCTCTTCGAGTACTTCGTCGTGGTGTCGCTGCACAAGAAGCAGGCTGGGGCTGCCTACATCCCTGAGGTCACCCAGCAGTTCCCACTGAAGGTCTGCCTGACCTATCTTGGGTTGTGTGGTGCACTTGGACAGCTGGAGGAGCTGACTTCTATTGACTCTACTGACTGCATGTTGTATCAGTGACCCCTCTGCTGTGTCAGTACTAAAGGAGACTGAAGATAGTGGGAGGGCTTCAGCCACTGCCTGAGAATTGTCATGGTATTGCTTATTCCTGAAAGAGCAGCTGATTTAGATATTTTGCTGCACTTGGCTATGAATTTTATGTAGCTATTCCCTTTCTTCCCATTTCCTCTTTTAAAGAAAACTGTTGGCTGGGAGAAGATAAGTGTTTCTGAGGGAAGGAACAGCTTTTGGTGAGAGCCTAGCTCAAAACGGGCAAGGAATAACGGGAGAAACACAGAGCCCTTGTGACAGAGTGTTTGTAAATGGGATGTGACCAGAGCTCCCCTCAGACTTCAGTTCTCTTGCCCCTTGCTGGAAGTTTTGTCCCAGATTAGAGGCACAATATAGCAGAGACAGGGCTTGGTAGAGTTGGGGGCACAGAGTTACCTTGAGATATCTAAAGATTAGGTGAGCAGAATCACAGAAATGTTAATATCTTCCAGGCAGAAGCTTAGTCTCTGTCATCACCTCTTCATTTGTCACAGGAAAAATATTTGAAGTCATTCTATCCCCATATGACTAATTGGAAACATTCCTTCTCTCTGTTCTGCTAGCTTGAGCGCTCGTTCAAATTCATGCGTGAGGCAGAAGATCAGTTGAAAGCTATTCCCCAGTTTTGCTTCCCTGATGCAAAGGACTGGGCCCCCATCCATCAGTTTGCCAGGTAAGTACTGTGTTTTGTATCCTGATTCATGAGAAACAGATTTCTATATCAAGCTAATTAAATAGAAGAGCTGTTACAGTAGAAGATTGGGCAGAGCTCTGAGAGGGGTGTATGGGTAATGCAGAAATACTGAGGGTTTATTGGATTTATATGTCTGAGACTGGTAACGTGGCTGATAGGTATCTTGTCATTCTGGTTTCTCTTTCTTGCAGTGAGACATTCTCATTTGTCCTGACGGGGGAAGATGGAAGCAGGCGATTTGGATATTGTAGGAGGCTGCTGGTAATTATCCCTGAGGTTTTCTCTTTTCCTAGTGGTGCAGTCTTCTGTGGGGTTGGTGTTACTGGCGCCCATTCTGGAAAGTGGAAAGCTGCTGCTGTCTCTTTCAGTGTGTGAAAAGAGTGGCAACAGAGCAGCTTAGCAACTTCTGTTCAGTGCCAAAGTTCCTCTCTGCATCCCATCCTCCACTCCAGACATAACTCTCTTGCATTTTCCTTGCATCAGCACATTACCATGACCATGGACTGTTGTTTCACCCCTAAGCTGATGACAGGGTTTATCCTCTTTAGGTTTGGATACCTGTTAAACAATTGTCTAAACCTGTGCTGGTCCTAGGTAGGTAGGTTCAGAACCTAGGTAGGTTCTCTCTGTAGATCAGTCTGCCCTGCCTTTGTCATTTGATTTAGGTACGGTGGGACCATACTGTGGATATCCCTATTTCTCCTCACTATTTCTGGTGTACCAGGATTTGAGCCAGGTTGTCATCATGACCATACTGTCAAATGCCCGCCAGTTTCTGAGCCAGCCAGTGAGATGCACAGCTAAGAAACCAATCACTCTCTCTTTGCAGTAGTTATAACTCTGACATTTCCTTGGTGGTTTTTGTGTGTGTGTTTGTGTTTGTCTTGAAAGCCCAGTGGAAAAGGGAAGCGTCTCCCAGAAGTTTACTGCATTGTGAGTCGACTTGGATGCTTCAATCTCTTTTCTAAGGTGAGGGGGAGAAAGAGAGGGAATTTGTGCTGTATGTCAGGAGGGACCTGAAAGTGAAGCCAGCACCTGAATGAGTGGGGATCAGGGAAGCCAATAGCTGAAGAAAGGATCAGAAATGGTGTTGGTGAGGCAACCACATGCTAATTCCAGAACCTAGCAAAAGCACAGTTAATAGGAAAATTATATTGTCAGCTCTTGCCTTCTTCCTTCAGCAGAACTCCCAGAATGCGAGAGATTAAAAAGTAAGAGTCCTGACTCTGAGGGTAGTGGGGAGGTTGCAAATTTTTAACTTTACAGTCACCTCACTGGAGCCATGTTTCTTCTAATAAAAGAAATCAAGGGTCTTCAGTTGCACCTTTTGCCTTTTTTTCTTTTGATATAAAGCTCCATGTTGATACTGGATTAAGGAGAGGACATAGATAGATGCTGGTGCATTTCATTCATGGTGTTATCTCCCTCCTCACGTTTTTGTGTCTTCATGCCTCTATTTCAGATCTTGGATGAGGTTGAGAAGAGACGGGGGATCTCCCCAGCCCTGGTGCAGCCTCTCATGAGGAGTGTCATGGAGGCACCTTTCCCAGCTCTGGGCAGGACAATTACAGTCAAGAACTTCTTGCCAGGCTCAGGAACAGAGGTAAAGACACCTGCTAGAGAGAGAGAAACAGGCCAGCAAACGGTGCAGGACTGGTGACTGGAAGTTTGGACCATGGCGCATAGCACTGGGAATCTTCAAGAAGAGATGATCTGTCAACTGTGGGGGAAGAGCTGGGGAGTAAAACAGGGGACCAGAGGGGATGGTATGGAGATTTCAGTGACTTCAGAATCCAAATGTAAATCCTATGGTAAAGATTAAGCAAACAGCCTAATATAGCAGAAGGAAACAGGACATTGGCCTTGAGGCCAAGAAGCAAGACAGCAGGTCCTGTGGTGCCCAGCATATCACCTTGGGTAAGTTCAAGGACATCACATTTAACTTCCTAATGACAGGTTTGTACAGTGTGCTCCAGCACACTTAATACAGACCCTCTGTTTGTGTGAATCAGGTAAAAAATCCTTGAAACCACACCAGGCTAATATTGCAGCCTTTGAAAATGGTATTTTCACAGTGGAGTTGAGGATCTTTGTCAATCTCACATGATGCAGTGTGAGGATAGCAGGAGAGTTTGAGGGCACAGTATTGAAGAACTGTGGGAGAATGGAGGGAGACAAACTGAATGTAGTTTTGGCCATGCTTGCTGCAGGGCATGGTATACCTTGAATGTGAGAGGGAGGAAAGCAAGCAAGTTGATAAAGCTGTGTCTGCAGGCCTTCAGCAGAACACTGCTTGATTACATTCTCCTCAATCCAACTGAAAATAGTCCCAACTAAATTACATTGCCACGGAGAACATGCAAAGCTGGCTAAAATTGTGTGATGGAGGAGCCAGGTCCCAGTGGTGTGCTGTGAGAGTGTTGTGGCTGGTTTGTGTCTGGGATTCTGTTCATTAATTATCTGATCGATGGCATAAACTCCACATTTACACAGTACAGCACTGGGATGGGGGTACGCACTTTGGAAAGTAAGGGATTAAAAGTCAAAGTGCCCCACTCTCCTAAGTCTGAGAAACAGATTCAGGTGTTCAAGAAATTACTGGATGTGGCACTGTGGTCTAGTTGTCGTGGTGGTGATCAGTTGGACTCAGTGATCTTAGAGATCTTGTCCAGTCTAAATGATTCTGTGATTCTGTAAATTGAAGAATTGGTGTGAACATCAATATGGACAAGAGGAAAATGCTGAGAGGAAGAAAGGAGTTGTCTAAAACAGCTGAAAGTAACTGAGTGAGAAACAGTACTTCAGAAAAGGATCTGGTGGTACAATAGGCTATAAAGTGAGCAATGTGATATTATTTAGTCAAATTCCTTCATTTTGAAAGCAAGTGAAGGGGTGAATAATAAAGGAAAGCAATTTTTCTGCTTTCCAGTACTGCTGGAATTTTATTTAGAATACAATTTTCCAAAACATGCAGCCACTAGGAGAAAGTCCCAAAAGGGTAGTTCTGCTTACTAAGTGGTCTCGAAAATGCAGGCAAAGCTTGAGAAAATTGTTTACTTAATACAGAAAACAAAAGACAAAGGAAGACGTGTGATAACCTTTCAATACACAAGAAGTTTTCTACAGAGAGGAATGTGACCAGTTGTCTTGAGTGTATACTGAGAGTAAGAGAACAAGTAATTGAAGTCATTTGCCACTGACATGTTTCAGCTGTAGGCTTGGTGTTGGTAAGGGTAGTTCAGAACTAGAGTAATTTTTTTGTGGGATTTCTGAAATGTGTAGTGTTGGAGGCTTTCAAAAACAGTTTAGATAAGCATCTGCCTAAGATAAGGAGTATGAAGTGCTAAGGTGCTATGACAGGCATTTTTTAAGTAGATATGAACAAAGAAAAAAACCCACAGGCTGCTCTTGTCTGTAACTGATATAAAAAAAAAAATATGGTCAGGAGGTTAGGCATCCAGATTCTTGCAGTAAAAATAGATAAATTCTAACTGTAAAAGCCAGAATATAGATTTGAAAGGCTCCATGACATTTTGCTGCTTGAATACCAGAAAGCCTGAAAACCACTTCTAGCTGGACACAAACCAATTCTCCTCCTTATGAAGAGCTCCTTGTCCTCAGTCCAGTGGGAAGAACTTGTGGTTGATGTCACGCTGTGCCTATTGGAGTGGATTGTCTTCATATGGAAGAAGGATATATGGGAGGTCTTTGGAAAGACTGTGTTTGAGGACTGCGTGGTGCTCTCCAGCAGTCAGTGAGGGCTGCTAGCTGTCCTAGTGAAAATACTTTCTGGGTCCTTGCTTGGCACACTCTGGGTGGGCAGCAAAAGCTCAGCTGTGCTTTTTGTCCCCAACAGGTCATCGAGCTGCGGCGGCCCCTTGATTCCAGGCTGGAGCACGTTGATTTCGAGTCCTTGTTCACTTCCCTCAGCGTGCGGCACCTGAGCAGAGTGTTTGCCTCCTTGCTGCTGGAAAGGAGGGTAATCTTTATCGCAGACAAGCTCAGGTACCCTCCTGCATTTCCCCAAAGAAAATGCTGGCAAGGAAGGGAGGTTGGGAAGGCTGCAGTGACAGATCTCTCTGCTTTGTTCTTTTTCTTCTCTGCCCTTTTCCCATCTCATAACAACATGAATAGGGCTGTTCTTCCCAGGAATGGGGAACTTAGGCCATGAACCATAATTTCATTTTGCAACTTACAAAAAGTGCTGCTTCTCATCCCCAAGGAGAACCAAATTCCACTTCCTCCAGACAGTTTCAGAACAGATCCTTGGTGCTAAGGAAGCAAAACCCCTCCTTTTGCTCCATGATGCTGCAGTGTTCCCTGCTGAGCTATGCTTAGGTTCCTAGGGATCGAGCTTTGTGCAGAGTTCACTGTCCCTTCTGAGTTTTTCCCTGATGTCACAAAAGCTTCCTAATTTTTCAGCTTGTATTTTCATATTTGTTTCTAAAGACTTTTATATATATATATATATATATATATATATATAGGGATGAAAGAAAAGGATGTGATAAGGGGAAATGAGACAGAGGACTTCCCCCTTCTATTTTGAATCTGCTCCGTTTGCTCTTTTAAGAATGTATTTGTTTGTTCTCCTAAATTGTAAAAATTAGTCCAGGTTTCTTTAAGATCTTGTGCAGCTGGTGGCTGGCAGCTCTCCAGCCCTTGAAGCACTTGAGGATTCAGGGAGGAAAGTTCGCCAAGGCTGGGGAAAGAAAAGCTGCCTGGATGAGTAATGACACTTAGGAGCACGCTCAGGTTTCAGGAGTGTACTATGCCCCTAAGCTGTCTGTTTTCACAACTTCCAGGCAGCAGCCTGCAGCTCTGGGACTGAGCACTGGGGCAAGGAATGGAGAGGCCCCTTCTAGAGGAAAACGAAGGGGATGAACATGGATCCGGAGCTCTCTATGGGCAGAGCTCGGGTAGTCTCATCACAGGAATAGAAAGGCTGGGGAGAGGGAAGCCGTAGCACTGTCTGCTTGCAGTTTTTGGCAGCTGTCTTGGTTCAAAAAGGGAAAAATTTGCTTCTTTGTAATCACTGATAGATTATGTGTGTAGAGACTTGGTATTCTGGATACTTAAACCACACATTTCATGTAGAGCATTTAGATTTTTATTGAAACTGAGAGAATTCATCCAAGATACTAGATATCTATGTAACATATGATTTATGACATGATCTATAATCACAGACTCTCTAATGTTTTTATCTTCCTCTGTAGGATCAATTTTACATTCTGAGAAAAAAATTTAAGGACACTGATTGAAATTGTAATTTCTACATGAGAGCTGGGTGGTATCAGGAAATGGCAGGGAACTTTTTTGTGTGTGGGCTGAGACATCACTTTAGAATAAACATTTATTTAAGAAATTTTTTCCTATCACATCTTTACATGACAGCACAACACCATGTATTCTGAGCATTCTTTCATTTCATCTAATTGAAAGCACCTTCATGGGTTTTGGTGTTCTTTCCACCCCTGTATCTTTTGTCAGGATATCTAGGGTCCTTAGGAATGAATCCAGCTGTACAGGCCTGTAAAGAGAGTGGGAGAGAGCCATAGAATCACAGTTTCTAGATTTTCTAAATATCTCATAAACAGCTTTTTTTTTTCCTGTAAAAAAGGAATTGTTGTGTTTAAAAGATCTAGGGTTTGTAAGACCACAAGGCTCAGATTCAAGTATTTACCATAGATTTGCCAGCTCTCTATGACACTTTTAATATTTAATGTTTCTGAGAAGACCTTGCTCTGAGCAATTTCAGGAGAGTTTTTTTTCTTTTCCTCTTACAAAATGTGAAATTTCTCTGGCTCATTTTTGTGGAGCAAAGGCTTGGAAATTATCCCAAAGGATTGTAAAGGTGTGAAATGCAGAAAACAAAGAAAATGACCCTCAAAATTAGGTAACTAGTGTATTTTAATCCAGTTCTGTGACTTGAATGGACTGGCTTTGTGAGCCTTTCCTAAGGTGACCAGTCTCTTCTACTCATATGTGGACCTTCCATGTTGTGAAAGCTGATGCTATTGTAGATACAAAATCTTCTGTCCAAATTATATTTTTCCTGGGACAGGAACACATTGAACTCTGAATATTAAGTAGTATTCACTCTAGGAGTGAAAATACCAATTTGAGGGGAAAGAAAACAAACACTTTTTTGAAATAGTTGAAGAGAAGAAAAAAAACTATAAAAGCAGCTGTTGGGAGCTGCTCAGAGGTTAGGAATGCTAGAAATAATCCAGCTGAGATGGATTAATGGGAAGAGTGCAGGTGACACTGTGAAAGATGCACAATAAATTACGCTAATTATTCATCTTTGCAGTTCTTCACGTGGGCACTATCAATAACTATTTGTTCATGTTTGAAAAGGTGTGTCTGGGTGTGAGTGGCAGAGAAATTATGTGTACAATTTATTTATATCCTTTAATTACTGTAAAATTAGTCTGTGGGAAAAGAAAGCTGAAAAGTCTCCTGCCAAATACTGCATGAACTGTGAATTGTTTTCAAGCTGAGCCAAATAATGCATCTAACAAGTGTACAGCAAGTGAAATACTTTGTCTTTTCCATCTTTAGAATGAGCATTGAGTGTTTAAATACCTGTCAATCCTCAGCTTGGCAGCGGAAAAGGAAAGAATTCGGTTTATTAGTTTTTGTGTGGTTTTTTTTTTCCTCTCTCACTATGGATACTGGAGTATACATTGCCTCACAACCCAGCAAAATGACTTTGTTAAATCTGTGATGGTCTGTGTAGTCTTTCCCCAGCTTTTGTTCATTCCTGCTACTGTTAACTTTAGTCCTGGGGCAGTGGGGATTGTGGTTAGACAGTGCAACATGCGAGCTGCTTTTATTTCAAAGGGATGTTGCCTGGCATGCAGCTCCAGGCACTGCCAGCCAACCTTTTAGAAGGCGTCTTTCAGCTAAAATCACCTGCTATCACAAGGTACCTCGAGCTAGGCAGCTTTTAGTGGCCTGAGCAAGAAATCTTTGTGATTCAGAAGGCTTTTTAAAAAGAAATGCTTGCATGGGCTTAAAATCAAGGCCTCCTTTTCCAGATCTCAAAAGCTTGCTGTGGATCTGACCAACTCAAGCAATTGCCTCTGTCTCTGCCAGAAACCACAGCTGTATCAACAAAACATTTATTGTTATCAAAGGCAGATCTGAAAAAGTTAGAGTAGACACTTTAAATGTGGTCATCCCCAGCAAAAGGTAATTAATCATCGGGGAGAACCCTTTGCCATGTGCTACAAAAACAAATCTGGGACTGCAAATATCAGCCTCACAAGTTTCTGCCTTTTTGTCCTGTGATTAGGGAGAAGAAACCAAAGGACAAAGTGTGGTTGTTAGATAATAGTGTTGTCTCTTCAGATCATCTTAGTACTTATTTCGTCACCTGCACAAACCTGCCACATTGGTGGGAGTCAGTGAGGGTCTCCAGAAAGCTGGTGGAACTTGGCATCCTCCTGGTGGGATTTGCAGCAGTGCTGTATGAAGTCATGGGACAATGCTTGGAAGCTCCTGTACCTGCTAAATGTTGTAAACCAGATCTGTCATCCATCATAAGTAAATCCAGATGTGACAGTGTCAGAAATCTATAGGTGTTTGTAAAGTCCTGTGGCAGAGCTTACAAAAAAAAATTAAAAGATACATATTCAAACAGTCTTAAATTTCCTAATGCCAGGATATTTTGAGCAGTTTGGTTAGTGCAGGGACCACAGGATTTCCTGGCATTAAGCTACAGCAGGATGTTTGATTCAATGGAGTTTTTTCAGAAATTACCCTAAGCCCAAAGAGGGAGTTAGCTTTGGGGACTTTTTACCACATATGCTTGCCTTTGGAGTGGAAAGCAACCAGGCTGAACAGCCACTGTTCCTCCATAGAAGCTGTTGCAACTTGTCAAGGTGTCTTTTAGAGAAAGTCAAGCTAGTCTTGGAGCAAGTTTTTCCAGGAGAGGAAGAAGGGTTTCTGTGTGGTTGCAGCTGTTGTGTTCAGTTTCTGTATTGGCCACCTATGTTCAAGGTGGCTACCAAGAATCAGCAGCTTCACAGGGTGCTGTGTGGTGGGAAGGTGAGCATGTTGTTCAAGCAAACGAATGTCAGAGGTTGCTGCAGTATCATTGTTCTGACCAAAGGAATGCTTACCCAGGGAGATCTGTGTGTACCTCAGTACTTTTTAGCCTCTGTACTATTGATATCTCAGTCTAAACTACGAGCGACATGTCTGCTCCCTGCAAACAGCTGAATGAGCCCATGAAAATGTGCTCAGCATCTTGAAAGTGTTATTCAAAGACCTGTGGCATTTTAAAGATTACTCATTAAACCAAAAGCCTTAAAGGGGGGTGTCTGTGTCCCGTTGGAACAGCTGGACTGGACCTGTGTGACCTGAGAGTAGCACATGACACTTCCCAGAGCACTGCAATCACACAGGTGGCATACAAGGGAGTTATCAATTCTTTTGCAAGGCCCAGCAGCCTGGTGTGAATCAGCAATCCCTTAGTGCTTGTTGCAGTGCCAAATGCAAGAGAAAGATCTTAGGCTTCAGTCACTTCAGACAGTCACCGTTTTCTGGGGCTCCTGGCAACCTGCAGCTCCCTGAGACTACCTGCCGAGCAAGTTTGACATGTGGAAAAGATACATCAGTGATACCTCCTCTGTGTCCATCCCTGAGCTGCTCTGTCTACAAAGGAGGCTCACAGACCTCAACCCTTCCAGTATTGTTTCCTGGCAAGGTCTTCCACGGTGAGAAATATTTGGGAGCAGAGATCACTGGGTTTCACCCTGGAGGCATTGAGTCATGCACAGATGGAAGGGTGGAAGGGGAAGTTATCTTTAGTTTCCACTGCCTGGTGTGTACAGTTTCAGACTTAACACAGCTCTGTCTTTGATTTCCACTCACTGGAGCTCAGCCATCTCTCCTCCCACTCAATCTCTCACGTACCATGTGTACTTACTGGGGCTTGAGAGAAGAACAAGCCACCATAAATATAGTAGGAGACAGCTTGCTATAATATCTCATCATGCCATAAATAACCATTTACTTCAGCTGCTCACTGTTCCTCTGTGGAGCTACCTGGACTCAGAGATGTTTCCCATAGGGTTTCACATGCTTTCTATAGATTCAGGTCCCATGTCGAGGCAGGAAATTTGGATAAAACTTCAAAATAGAGGATTGGTGACAAATGTAAAATTTCTAACACTTACACATTCACCCTCTCCTCAAAGAAGAGCAGTGGGTGGTGATAATCCCCCTCTGCTATGCACAAGTGATGAAAGGTGCAGTTCTTT
Source organism: Regulus satrapa (assembly GCA_013396955.1). NCBI lineage: Eukaryota > Metazoa > Chordata > Aves > Passeriformes > Regulidae > Regulus > Regulus satrapa. Next base: position 67,678 of record VWZN01008016.1, read on the forward strand.
CAGCTTTCACTATAGTGCTGTTGCTATTACCAGGTCTATTATGTCAGAAACTGATGAGTGAAAAATATGCTCTGCAGCAGTGGAGAGGAAGCCCTTGCTTTTTTATCTGCTAGCATGACCTGAAATGTATGAATAGCACAGCTTTGAAGAAGATGGTTTTTAAAGGATCTCGTTAGCTTGGAGTGCACTTCTAAGATGACACATTCACTTTTGTTGCAGTTCCTTTCAAGATTAGCTTGTATGAAAGATGCAACCAAAATTGGCTACTTTGATATTATTCCCACATTTTTTCTTTGTGTGTGTTTGAGGGTTTTTTTATGTTTCTGTTTTTTTGCTAGCTTTGTGTTTTCTCATTATTTTTATTTTGCTTCTCTCAGATTCATTGTTTACCTTGCATTTGTGATAGATGCAGCAAGGTGTGGGCTTGCTGATGATGGCAGGCACAGCTGGAGAGCAGCAACAGAGAGGCANCCCAAACAAGGATGTGGAACTGAAGGTTTTTTCCCATTTAAAGGCTTAAAGCTACCAGTCTGTAACAGCCTACGAAGGGTCTTCCTCTGTTTTTACAGACATCCCCTTTAAAAAGACAGTCCTCTGGGAGTGAAGGGAGAGGAAACTGTCCCCATTTTGTGAAGAGACTTTCTCAGAACATACATGCCAGGCGTTTTTCCCAAGTGCCAGTTCCCTACCTGTCGCAGTCCCAGATAAAATTTTCAGGTTAAGCAGATCCCAGCCTCTCCCCTGGGATCTTCTTATCTCCAAAAATTGTCATGTGTTTAACAATGTGATGTCCCAGCAACTACAGTTTTTTTTTCTGCTGACCTGAGCTTATGTGATGGAAACCAGCCATCTGTCCCCCAGCCACACCACTCTGCTCAGCGTGCCCTAGTGATACAGCACAGGGATGCACATCCACCAAACTTAACTGGAGTGGGGAGGGGAAGGAAAGCAAGCTTCTCTTTTCAGAGCAAGCTCAAGTCCACACCCATCAAACCCCTTCCTTCTCAAATCAGCAATAAACCCAGCTTACTGAATGTAAATTCTCCCATGGAGTGTAATGGGCGCCAGCCGGGCATCTTCTCTGTCCATGTGACTTTTCCATACTGTACCAGTTTCCTTCCTCTCCCTCCTCTCCTTTACTGGATGCTGGTAAAACTAAATTATGTTATATGTACAGGATTTATAGCAGCTAGCCTTCCCTCTCTCTTGACACATAAAAATGCTTCCAGATCCAGAACAGATGCGTAACTGGTGCCCTATGGCAAGTTCTGCTGTGGCTAACTGGATATCCTGCCTGGACTCCTGCCAGAGAGCTGTGGGAGAGTGAACTCATTTCTCTAAGGAAAGACAGTGGCGTAGAAGATGCTGTGTTTGTCTGATATTTTCCATCAGGACACTGGAGCAGCAGATCTCTTATTTGGTGGAACCCATCTCTTGTTATAAGAGTGTTGGCTGGGGTCATCTTTCAGAAGTCATTGCTTCTGAAGCTGAAAAATGGGATCAGAAATGTGGGAATTGGAGGGGTAACTAGAGAGATCAGTCAAAGAACAGTTGATTTCTAGGAAGCAGCCCTCATTCCCTGACTGATCAGCTGTTGTACTTGGTTGTATTTTGTCTTCCAGCACTCTGTCCAAGTGTTGCCACGCCACGGTGGCCCTGCTGTACCCCTTCACCTGGCAGCACACCTACATCCCCGTGCTGCCATCTTCCATGATCGACATTGTGTGCTCACCCACCCCTTTCCTCATCGGCCTGCTCTCCAGCTCCCTGCCCCGCCTGAAGGAGCTGCCCGTGGAGGAGGTGAGCCCTGCATCCACACAGTGCCAGGACCGGAGGTTGTTTCCTATGGGCTGAGCTGTTTTCTATCAGCTAGCAGCACAAGGGAGCAGAGCTCTCATGCTTGGGCTGCCCTGAGGGTGGGGTAAGGGCGGAGGTGGGTGTTCCCCGGTGGAGACAAAGGTCTGTGTTCTGCCTTGGCCACAGCTTGGGAAGTCAGGGAGCTGGAAGGGGTAGGAGATGTGGGGCTGCTGTGGGTAGGAGATGGTTTCATTACAGTTTATACTGGTTTCTGCACAGTGCTGTCTAGGGGCTGCATGCAAATCCTGCCAGTCTTCAGTGTGATTGCTACAGCCTGGCCAGGATAGCTGCCCTTGGGTTAACAGATGCCTCATGATAGCAATAAATAATTAAGAATTGGGCTCCTGGTGCACAAGGGTGAGCACAGCAAGGCTGAACATGCTGAGGGAGGGATTTCCCTCCCTGCCTCCCAGGAGACAGCGCTGCCGTGCATGGGAAGAAAGGATGAAGCTCTGACCCTGCTGTGCACTGAGGAGCAGAGGGCCAGGCCTGGAGCACAGCCTCCTGCTGTCCAAGCTGTGTTGTGGTTGGCAGTGACATCCCCAGAAAGCCACAACACAGGCTCTGCTCCTGGAACATGCTGGGTGTCTCCTCCAACTGAAGTGGTGGGTAGGAGGATCAGGGAAGTGTTTCCTCCAGAGCAGTTACAGATTAAGATAAATTCTGATGATGAAAATATTTATTTCCCTTTTTAATTCTTGCTCTTTCATTCTTAGGTCCTCGTCGTTGACCTTGTAAATAATCGTTTTCTGAGACAGGTGAGCAGAGCTAATTCATATCCTTTTCTCCCCTTTTTCCTCCATAACTTACTTTTGTGTTTGCTGACCTGCCTGGCTGGATGGATCACTTTCTCCCCACTTATAAACCAAGGCAGGGCTTGTGGTTGGCAGCATTATAGGGGTTATATGCTTATGCTGTGTATATATGTAACATCAGCATCCCAAACCATAGCTGTTGAGGACTATATCATTGGGAATTACCTCTTTTTTTTTTTTTTTTTAGAGTGGAAATGATGGCACTTGAGCACCATGGATCCTTAAGTGTCATCCTGCAAGGCAGAGGACAGAGCTGGAAAGCCTCAGCACTGTCTGCTGTGGAGCAGTGTGGGTTCTTCCAGCCTGTGTCTGTCAGTCTGTCTCCCATCACATACTCTGCCCTGAGTGAGAAGGGAGCCTTGATGTTTTTTTAAAATCCTTACTGCCTCAGGAGCTTGTGGTTCCTCACTCCAGTCCTTGCACTGAATGGGTCAGAAGCAGGAAGTTGGTACATGGGAGCCTGTGTGTTGCTCTGCAGGCAACATTGCCTGCTAATTTTCACTTCTCTTTGTTGTGGAGAGGAGTGGGAAGGGGAAGAGGAAGGGAAGAGGATAAATGAGCAAACATACTCCTGGCCAAGGAAGCTCTTTTTTCCAGAGCTCTTTGGCAAATCACTGAGCAGTGCTGGCAGCGGGGGTCTCTGCTGTACCTCAGCCTGGTGACTAAGATGGGATGAGTGCTCCTCCTGCTGCAGGGAGAAGCATGTGGATGAAGGCCAAGCCCTCCCACAGTCCTCACTTGCCAGCTGCCTTAGCTCTGGGGTAATGCTTTACCTTGCACCTCTCTTCCGGAGGCTTAAGCTGAATCAGCCGACTCAGCCAGGGCTGGTAGGAGCTCTGCAGTCACTGGCAGTTCCTAGGCTCTGTTGTTCCCTAGGAATTCCTTATGCCTGTGTAAGTGGATTGGTGCCTGAGCAGGGGCTCTGCTCAACCTGGCCACTTGTCAGCATTGTTCACACACCTCCTCTTTGTGGCAGGGCCAGTGCTCGTGGGCAGATGGTGTGGCCATGGGTGAGCCCTGCCCACTAGCCTTTCGGGCCAGACATGTAAAATTCCTGTAGAATAGGGGAATATTTAGCAAAAGACATTCCTTTTCTCCTTCCTTTGTGCTTCTTGGTAGTACTGCACTGGGTGGTGCTGGGAATGTGCCAAACATATTACACCTTCTCCCTCTCCTCATGGTTCATTTCTAGTGTTCCCCCTCTGTACTGGGGACATGGCAGGAGATGTTTTTGTCCCAGCCCCAGTCCCTGAGGAGGTGTCTCTGTCTTACAGATGGAAGATGAGGACTCCATCCTCCCCCGCAAGCTGCAGGCCGCCTTAGAGCACATTTTGGAGCAGAGGAATGAGCTGGCAAGCGACAAGGAAGAGGGCCCTCTCAATGGCAAGCAGGGTAAAGCACAGTGCCTTTCAGCTTAAAACCATGCCTTTTCCTGCCCCTTTTTTGTCTGTCACTTCTTAGAGGAGAACTAGGCTTGTACTGAATTTAACACTGCAGGTATTGGAGGTAGATCAGGATTTTGGTTAAGCTATATTAAATATTCCAATGCACAGGAGGCAGTTCTCTGTGTGAAGAACAACAGTACTTATCTCTTCCCAGCTCTGCCCGTCCTTCCCTTACAATTCCAGCAAATACCTGTACTCCTTTTCAGAGGGATTTCACAGGCTTCTTTCTGCTGCTGGCCATGGGTGATGCAGGATCCTCCAAGGGGCAGTCACCTGCAGAGCTGCAGACTCAGCAATGGCCATGTGGCTCATCGGTGACTGGGCTGAGACAGCTCTCTTGTGGGAGAGTATGGGTATCTCCTTCGTACAGAGGAGCCTGGAGAATGTGCTAGTTTTGGAGAATTAATTTCTCCATAACTGGTGTGGGGCTGTTTTGGATTTGTGCTGGAAATGGTGTTGATAATACAGGGGTGTTTTAGCTGTCGCTGAGCAGAGCTCACACTGAGCCAACACCTTTCAGTCTCTCATCCTACCCTACCAGTGAGTGGGCTGAGGGTGCACAAGGAGTGGGATGGGGACATAGCCAGCTGACCCCAAATCACCAGAGGGATGTTCCATGTGGAGTCATGCTCAGCATATAAAGCTGCAGGAAGGAGGAGGAAGTGGGGGGACATTTGGAAAAAAGGGCATTTTGTCTTCCCAAGGCATGTGTGCCAGAGCCCTGCTTGCCCATAGGAGCTGCTGAATAAATCAATTATTTTGCTTTGCTTGCGTGCAGTTTTGGATTCATCCATTAAACTCTCTTTATCTTAACCCATAATTTTTCTCACTTTTACTCCTCTGATCCTCTCCCCCATCCCACCAGAGGGAAGTGAGCACCAAAACAAAGCTTGCTATTTCTCAAAGTAGTAGCTATTTGGTGTGCTTCCATGACAAGCGCTTCCTAGGCTGCTGTCTCCCTCGCGCAGCTTTTTCTTCTCAGGCTGGATCTGATAAAGCCAGGGAATTTTTACCCAGAGATTTTCCTAGCACATCCTTACAGCACGGTTCTCAATGCTGCCTCTTCATTTTATCCTTAGAAACCAGCCCTTTGAATGAGGTGGTGTCCGAGGCCTTTGTCCGTTTCTTTGTGGAGGTTGTGGGCCACTATTCCCTCTTCCTGACCCCCACGGAGCGAGAGGAGCGAACACTGCAGCGTGAGGCTTTCCGCAAATCCGTCTCTTCCAAGAGCCTCCGGCGCTTCCTAGAGGTCTTCATGGAGACACAGATGTTTGGGGGCTTCATTCAGGAGCGAGAGCTGCGGAAGCAGGTGGTCAGAGGTGAGGGGCTCCGACTGGGCTCTGCTGTGGTGGAAACTGCTCTTGTTCCTCTGAGAGCAGGAGATGCTCCCCAGCCACCAGCTCCATCCCGAGTTCCATGGCTAGAAGCTGCAGTGTCTGTGAAGGAACACCAGAAGAGAATCTGGTGATTTCTTGATGGGGTTGGGATTACAGGTATCTTTCACCCTTGCAGTATCCTCTTCCATTCCACATTGAATTCCACTGCTGGAATGACGTTTATTCTTGCAGTCACTTATGTCCTCTTCTTGTGTCTAGAGGAAAAATGGGCTGGATTGGTCATGGTTCTTTTGTCTAGAAGAAAGCTTGGATGCTCATCTCCTTCCCAGAGCTGCTACTGCAGTTTCACTCCTGTTATCCCACAGTCCCAAGGGCTCTACTGGCAGCTGAAATTTCTTATCCCTGCTGCTACTCATGCTGGCTTGGCAGCTTCCTCCCAAGCATTAATAAGCAGGAGATGCTTGAATATGTGGCTGAGTAAAAGAGGTAAATTCTGCATGATGATTCCCCAGATGATATCGCTCCCTGGGCTTAGCTGTGTTAGTAGCAGAATGAAGGGGGATACCGCAGCTCAGTCAGGCTTGCAGTGGGGAGGGAGGGGGCAGACCAAAGCTTCTGTGCCAAATCTGGCCTCAGCTGATGGAGGAGGTGGGGTGAGCTGTTCTCTCTCCTGTGCAATAATGTGTGGGTAAGCTGAGACAATATACTTTCAGGTGGGCATTCTTACTTGGATTTATAGAGACACAAAATAGAAGCTGTTGATTTGTCTTTCTGCAGGTCTCTTTGAGGTACGGGCTCAGGAGTACCTGGAAACACTTCCCAGTGGGGAGCAGAGTGGAGTCAATAGGTTCCTGAAAGGCCTAGGTAAGGAACCAGCAAAATTCTTGGCTTCTCAGGAGGGCTGGGCTTCTTGTTGCCTTCAGGTTGGGCAGCAACAAGCTGCCCAAGGGTGACAGGGCCAGTGACTATGTGTGGCATCCAGTGCGTGGCCATGTATCCCTGTGCTGGCATGCTGTTGGCTTTGGCTCTGGTCAGTCGCTGTCTGGAGGCTAGTACAGAACCAAAGATTAAAACCATGAGCTGTATTGATGTCTTCTAAAGGAGGTAGAGGGGTCTGAGGAGACAATGGAGCAACCAGTAATGGTGGAGATGGTGGATGGCAGGTCCTGATGGGAGCATTGACACAGTTTCATTGCCTTCAGGTTTGCCCTTAGGGATCAGCAGTGGGAACTGCCCAGGAGTATTCTAAGAATCAATTTATTTTCCACTCTAAGGGGAGCTAGCCAAGAGCTCCAGATAGAGGCTAGAAGGCCTTGATAAGTCATTGGACACAGTAGCTGAGTTTGATCAGGTGTTAAGATCATATCCATGGCTCTCTTGTCTGTTCTTGGCTATTTAAGAGCAGCAGTGCCTGAGGGGCTGGTGTGCTCTGGACCAGTGGGTTCTGAAGGGTGTGCCTGGGAGCTTGCAAGGTCCCAGCCTGCAGCACTGCTCCCAGGGAATGGGCAGAGCTCTGCGGGCCCCTGCTTCCAGCTTTGCAGAGCAGTTGGTTGTGGACAAGGAGCCAGGGACGGCAGCAGGGCCAGTATACTGTATGGGACAGAGGTGGTGGGGTGGATGTTTTGCCTGTCACTGTGAGGAGTCCTTTTCCTTTTCTCTCTCTCTTCAGGCAGCAAAATGAAATTCCTCCACAAAAAGTAAGAGTAGAGCATATCCTCATTCCACAGAAGAGAATGGCTTTATCATTTAGCAGCAATAAATCAGATTCACCAACCATTCCCATTCAGCCTGCTGCCAGGAGACAACAGCTTTGGGCACGCTGGCCACAGCTGGGACATGCTGCGCAGACCTGTGGTGCTGCAGGAAGATGAGATGGCTGCGCAGCTGCCAGGACAGGTTTCTGGATGTCTACAGTAGCAAGCACTGGACCAAGCACTCTCTCTGAACTCTGCACTAGCACGTTGCAGGCATCCCGGCAAATTGGATCTCTTAACTAGTCAATTCTTTATTTGGTTGTATTTTTCTATTTATATTGAGGTTAGAACAGTTATTAACCAATGACTCTTGCCCTGCCTCCTCTCTGCCTGGTGCTGCAGGAGGCCAAAGCGGGACTCCCATGGGACTGAGCAGGCAAAGCTCAGGTGTAGAGGGGAAGCAATCTATGAAAGTAGGTCTCTGCAAATCAAGGACACTGAAGGCTGCACAGATGATATGGACTGACCAGAAGGAGCCTTCCAAGCAAGAGAAAAGGGTGAGGGGGAACCACTAAACCTACTGAGGACTTGATGGGCCAGCCAGCTCCCTGGGTGGCTGTACCAGGGAGTCTTGGTACGAGGAAAGGCCTTTCCTCATGCAGTGTAATTAAAAGTGAGTTGTGTAAAAGCCATGTGGATCCATGGTGTTTTTGTGGAAAGGGATGAGTTGTGTCTTCCCACTGTCCCACCTAGCACCAAGCATGAGCCAGAGAGGACATCCAAGCAGCTGATGAGTTGTGTCTTCCCACTGTCCCACCTAGCACCAAGCATGAGCCAGAGAGGACATCCAAGCAGCTGGATGGACTTGGCCAGGCCCTCAGCTTCCCTGTGAGTCTCAGAGGCCATGTGGCTTCAATCCTCACCTGGAAGCTTGCCAGGAGAGCCCAAGGTGGAGCTAACCTGCAGGATATTGTCTGAGCAACCTGCTTCCCGTAGGTCAGATGGGGTCTCCTCTCCTATAGTGGATGCTGCTGCTGGGAAGCACAGTAGGAAACAAGCAAGGGCAGTCTGCTGCTGCCTTTTGTGCTGCTGCCTTTTGTGCTGCTGCCTGGAGGTAGGAGGTAGGGACCCTTGCTCACCTCTTCTCTGTCTGAAGGTGACCTCCTTTGGTGAGGAGGTGTCAGGGGAGTTGAGTGGAGGGGCAGGGTGAGGGCTTTTTTCCAGCTGCTGTGAAAGTTGTTACACTGGCACTGCTTGTGAGGGCAAGAGCACCTGGAGCACCCTTGAGTCTGCTCTTTAGAGGAGAATCTTTTTCCCAGCTGCTGTGGGGTTGCAGGCTGAAAGCTGCATATGGGTACCTTTGCTCCAGCTGTGATATGCTAGGCTGCACAAGACTCCCAGACTATTGAAAATGGTCTCTGTGCTCCTGTGGGCCATGGGCTTAGCCCAGAGTTGAGAGAACCTTTCTGACCAGCAGTGGGGTTCAGAGGAGGTTATCTGCATTCCACACCAGAGCAGAGCAGAGCATCCAGTGCAGGTCTGTGAATCTTTTGAAGCCATGCAACCAGGTAGGTTGGGCAGATGGCTCTGGGTGGCCCTGCTTGAGCAGGGGCATGGCCCAGGTGACCCCCATAGGTCCCTTCCCACCTCAGCCTCTGTGGTTCTGTGATGAGCACAGTAAATTCTGCATAACCATTGTGTCACACCAGGCAGGAGGTAGGCAGGCAGTACCTGCTGCTTTGTGCTCCCCAACTTCTGTGCAGGGACAGAGTAAGTAACAATAGAGGGGCTTAGAGAAGCCAGTAGCATTTACTCCTCGCCCCCCACCAGGGTCAGCCTCCCTAAAGGGTAACCAGGTGGAAGGTGTGGGGGCTGCCCCTTGGGTATGCTGGACAAGATTTTTGCCACTTCACAGTCACAGGAGGTGGTGGGGGCTCATTGAAGGGAACTGCAGTGGGCTCGAGGTGAATCAAGTGCTTTGCTTTGGCTCTCATTTTCGAAGGAGTTTTTAATGGAAACATTACATGTGGGATCACCCCACACATGTAAAGGTGGCCAGGATGCCTGCAAAGCTCTGTGGGATGCTAAATAAAGCTGATCTGTGGCTTGGCTCAGCCTTCAGAAACAGATCTCCTACATGGTCCCACACTGCCAAGCCTGCTCCTGGGGAACTCCACATTCCTCTCCTGCAGTGATGCTTTCCATAGCATGGGACTTGGCCTTCCTTGGCAGGAGCTGTAGTAAGGAGCAGGGAGAGATCCCAGGCTGCCCAACACTTAGCTCAGCTTGAACTGGTGTGTGAGCATGCTAAGATACTGGCAACTTTTACTACAATATCCTAAAGGCTCAAATTAAAAAGGATTTTGAAATAGCCGCGTTTGCCTCATTGGGGAGCTCCAAGATGGCTCTGCCAGCACTGGGCTCCATGACCACTCAGTACATTTATTGGCCACTCTCAGAAAAGTGGGAATCAAGCCTACATAGTGTACAAAATCCAAAGGGGGTGTTAAAAAGCAGCAGCACAAGAAGTACAATGAAAGAAACATTTACAACTGTGTCATAAAGGATTTAAAATGAAACTTGGAGAGGAAGTGTTGATCTCCAGCTGCAGGACAACCTCTTCAGCTTTAGTTTGAGCTGTGCTGCTCCAAGGTGAGCTTGACTCTCCATCTAAGGTCTCTGTATGCTTTGGAGGAAGCCACCTGTAAGGAAAAGCTCTAAGATCATCTGTGCAGGAGTCTGACCAGGGGCTACTGGCTGCCAGCAGCAGGTGACTAGAGAAGACTGTGAAGACATACACTGGGGATGCTCGCTGGTTATGTTATGCACACACACTGTACTGTATACAAACATTAAACTTGCCTATTCTATGTGCCAGAGGTTTTCTGTACCAGAGCTGGGTCTCTGTGTTTAGTAGTCTTGAATGGGTTTCTATTCCATGACCATGTGCACGTGGGTGTAGGCAAACATGCTGAGACAAGAGGCCAATCTGGGGGCAGTACAGATTTAGCAAAGGATATTGGGAAATCAGAACATTGGTTAAACATTAAAAGCCGTGATCTCTACTCCCTGACAGTTCCTGCCTAATTAAACAGCTCTCACACACCAATGTGAGCAGCTCCGCAGGGCCCATGGTGTGCAGGCCTTTACCTGCTGACTCCCAAGCTACTGGCTAAATCCCAGGCTCTGTACCTTTCCTCAATTTTCAAGCACAGGCTGCTGGTGTCCTGCAGTAGCTCAGGACATCTGTGAAATCCCAGCCCTTCCAGAAAATTTTGGGAATGTCCCATCCACCATGCAGTTGTTGATTCTGTAGCTACTGCTGGGCAGTAGCCCTGGGCAGTCAAAAGACCATAACCAGCCTTGCATGGGGCAATCCAACTTGGGCTTGGAGTGTTGCAGCCAAGGAGGTGTGCTTGCATTTTGCTGCATGTGGGGATCCATGGTGCCTGTTGCCAGGAGACTTAGAGCTCACCTCTCTGCCTGGAGACAGATTTCAGGTTGCAGGTGCTGGCAGGCAGCTTACAGGTGTAGAGCCCCAGGCAGCCACCACAGTCAGAGGGCTTCTGGCAGGGCCGGGACTGGATGCTGTGGCAGGAATGCTGCAGAGAGAAGGAAAGTGGTGACTGCACTGCCTGTGGTTACCAGGACCAGCCCAATCACAGCTGCATCATCACTCTGCAGTAGCAGGACAAGCAGCTCACCAGGGTCTAGAGCAGCAGCTTCATTGCAAGGAGCTGGAGAAGCTGGGGCCCAAGGAAGTGCTTCTAGGGGCAGTTCATTACTGGTTTTGGCTGGAAGCACTCTAAGCTGGCCTCCAGAGCCACAATACACCCCTCCAGTGCCTCTGCTCTTTTGCTGTGGTATCTGGCACAGCGTCTCCCAGCACTCTGGTTAAGGCAAGGTCTACTTGTGTGCCACCCAAGTGCAGCTTGGGTTTGATAAAGGAGAAGTTGGTTGTTTGTGGGATGCTGTGCTGAGCCTGTGGAGCAGATTTCCCATGGGCAGAGAAAGGCTGTGCCTCCCTCAGGGCAGTGCTGAGAGCAGATGTGCCCATCAGGGCATGGTACTCCTGCTGCAGAGCTTGGAGAGCTTTGTTAGTACTGCAGGGAGAGTACACCAGACTTTGGAGAACACTGCAGGGGCTGGGGGCTGGAGCAGGACTGTCCCTGCAGCTCTTGAGGGCAGCACATGGGGACAACTGCAGGCAGACTTGTGCCTTCCTCCTGAGCTGCTCACCACTTGTGCTCACAGCCATCAGTTCTGCTCTAAGCTTTGCCAGGTACCAGCTGGGCATCTGGAGGTGTCACTCCCCAACACCCTTCACTGGTCTTCTCAGTAGACCCATGCTGTGATTGGCACCTTTACATGTATTTCAATAAGGAATGGCCCCAAAACCACCTTTTCTACCTGATGTTTTCAGGATCATGGCATGCTCAGCACCTGCTCCTGACTGGTACCCTGCTCACCCCAGTCACCCTGCAACCTCCCCAGCACAAGCCCTTTCCCACTGCCCAAGGACAGACTGTGCTTACTGTGTCGCTGTTGAACTTTCCATAGTCCTTCAGGTGGTGGCTCAGCCTCGCGATCCTGCTGCGGGAGGGCTGCAGTGGGAGCCTCCAGGGCTTGCCAGGGGGAACCTGCTCCCCCCTGCCCAGGAGGGTTTTGGCCATGGCCTTGCTAGGGGACCTGGATCTGCCTGAGAACGCCTCTCTCATCACTTTCCATGCATTGTCCAGAGGGTGGCTCCTCTCTGAGCCCTGCCCAGGCAGCTTGTCCCTTCTATGTCCAGGTGTCCAAGGGGCTTTTTCAGGGTGCCCAGTCCCTGCCTGCCTCTCCAGGTTGCCAGACTGCATTTCCAGTGCCCCAGATGGTGCTGTGGCTGAACAGAGCACCAGGAGGAGGGTGCTGACTGTCAGTGTCTGGACATTCATCCTCAGGTCCTGCCTTTGCTCAGGGTCCTCCTGCCTGGACAAGGCTCTTGGACTCGGTAGCAGAGGGGGAAGCTGCTTTTTTCCTCTGACTCTAGATCCAACAGAAGTAATTTTTATAGTGCAGGGACCTACCTTGGGGGCACAGCCCTTTTCCCCCGCCCCTGCTGTGTCCCACCTCCCAGCTTGTGAGCAAAACCAGCTGCTCACGTGGGCCCCAATCCTCCTCCTTTGTGTTCCCAAACATCCCAGCACCCTTCTGCCACAACCACCCTGTCGCTGCTCAGGGTACACACGTGGGTGTGTGGCATCTGAGCACAGAATCTTTCAGCTGAATCACAGCTGCAAGCAAGGTCTTGGTAAAGGGAGAGCTGATGATGAATGTTTATGTGTCTGATGGAAAGGTGGTGGGCTCAGAGGGAAGGAGTTGCTATGAGCCTGGTGGAAATAGTCTCAGGTAGAGAAAAGGCACCCAGTTAATGCCTCCATCCATTGCAGTGGGAGCTCACATGTTAAACAGCAGAGCCCACCCAGGAGAGTGGTATTAGAGCAGCCCTGATCAAGCTTTGGTTGAACTCCATGCTGTGTCAGACACCAGAGACCTGTTCCTCAGCCAAGGGGCCTCACTGACACTGGTCTCTGGAGGAAACAGAAGGTGAATCTGTACTCCAGGTTTACTATCAGTCAGGTTCAAGAATCAGCCAGCACCACGACTCAACTCTGCTAGAAATCAGTTTTAATGAGTTTCAATGTTCACCAGTCTCTTGGCACCTGCAGTTAAATCCTGTGCATGTTACATGCTTAGAGAGGGAAGGTATCTTTGCCTCGTTGCTTCTATGGGTGATATCTTGGCTCCCTCTTTCGCTTCAGACTTGATACTTGGGACTAAAGAAGGAATGAAGCCCCAGGTTCAGAGGAAGGCATGTGGAACAAGAGGTTGTCATCTTTTAAAGGCACTCTTCTTTATTTTGTCTTGCCTACTTTATCCAGGGGCATGGATTTCAGAGCAAGAAGGTGTGGTGTGGGCTGGCAGGCTTGAGAAGATGGATGAGGTTATCCTACACTGTCTTGTTCCTGCCAGCTGCACCCTGCCACAGGTTGTGATCTGTGGGTCCTCTTGGATAGGAAAGAGTAAACTGCAAGAGCAGATGTTGCTGCTGGGCCCAGCTGAAGAGACATGGTCTTAAAGATGCAGGATTCAGTGACAGAGGAGCTACCATGATAATGGACAACAGTGAAGCAAGGTGGAAGAAGAGAAAATTCCCTCAATAGAAAATCTAGAAGGTCTGGAGGTCAGAAAACCAGGAGGTCTGAAACACCAGAAATTAGCTTTTCATTCCACAGAAGTTCCCTGGGTTGGGGCCTCCTTTTCTGAGGAATAGGACCAAAGGACCAAAGCAGGACCAAAGCAGATGATGTTCTCAAAGCTCAAAACACCATCCAGTTTCTGAAAATAGGAATGCTGTGAGTGCAATGAGGTGATAGATGAGAAAACCACAGTGTTCTAGTCCATATTCCATATCTTCGCCTCTGGCCAGCTCCTGCTCTTGACTTGCTCCTGGCTGACAGTGGAAGTGCTGATTTCTGGGGAAATGGACTCATAGGAACGGAGAGACAAGCTGGCAGCCAGCAGACCCATACGGACACACGTGCCTGTGTCATGTTTAGCAAGCATTCCTGCCAGGATTCCTGCCATTAAGCTGTGGGGGGAAAGAAAGGTGGCTTTGAACACAGAGGAAACAGCTTTGAACCCAGGAATGTGGCTGTTCATTTGTAAGATCTTTCATTTGGACCCCAACTAGCACTACAGCAGTAGAATATGTCACATGGGAAGGCTGAGGTTACAATAAATGGGTTTTACTTTTTCTTTATCTATTTTTAGTATATCAAATAGTGTCATTTATTTGCATTTTTTGGTCTTATCATCTGAGAAGTTTAGGTACTTCCTCTTTCATGTTTTCTATTCTCCTCAGTTTCCAGGTAAGGTAGGAGAAAAGAAAGGAGCCCAAGAAGGGAAGAATCTAACTTTTCCCTGCTCAGTAGTTATTTTGCCACTTTTCTGCTCTTTGTTGGTGCCTCATTATGTCCTTGTTATATTGGTGCCTCCTCTTCCCAAAGGGTTGGATGAGGTGAGAGATAAAATTTCCATATCTATGTGAGAAGGACAACAGGCACAGCTGGAAAAATAAATTCAAAGCTGAAATTACATTGGAAAGTCAGATTTTTGGGAAACATTTGCTATGGTTTTTCATTTGAGATTTCCCAGTAAAAGTGACATGAGTACAGTGTTTGGGATTGATTGGGAGCAACTACTCTACTCACAGCAACTACTGTAGCAACGTTCAGAAGCTAGGAGAGGACAAAGGAGAATGGAAAGAGAATGGAGAAAATCAAATTTTGGAGGAAGAAGTGAGAACAGGAAAATGTGATGGCAGGGAGGATTAATAAGCACACCTATTGGGAAGGTTAAAGGAGCCCTTATTTTGCACTCCACCTAATTACATCAATGTCTTTTTTATCCATAACAAAAGCACTGAAGATTATGACTTCCACAAAGTGTTCAATCTCTCAACAGCTCCAGGAGTTGAGAGTAAATATTTGGGGAATCATCCCCTAGCAATGCCATGTGTGGGCATGTGGTGTTACGTTGTCATGGCAGCTGGGGGCAAGGAGCAAACAGATGCTGCACAAAGTGCTCAGCTCATGGGCAGACCTCTGAAGCTGTAGAAAAGCCATAGAGTGGAGGGGAGGCATGAAGTACCTTGTGTCACTGTTTCTGGATTGCATTGTCCCCTGACAAGTGCTTTTGAAGTGTGAAGATTCACTGGGGCTAAGCTGGGAAAGTGTTACATTTTAGATACTAGGAAAAAAAAAATCTTTACAATGAGAGTGGTGAAACATGAACAGTTTTCCCAGAGAGGTGGTGGATGCCCTATCCCTGTTAGATGGGGCTCTCTACTACCTGATGTGGTTGAAGATGTCCCTGCTCATTGCAAAAGGGTTCAAACTAGATAACCGCTGAAGGTCCCTTCCAACCCAAACCATTTCAAAGTCTTTTGAAAGTGCCACCAGGTTGGGCTTGGGACACGTAACCAGTTTATATGCTGTGGGGATGGCTTCTATGGCATTGCAGTGTCCTGGCATTTCCAGTCTGTTTTGGCACTCTTACTCCGTAGAACAGAGATTTCCAGAGGCCAGGGGAGCAGTTGGAGTTATTAGGAAGAAAAACCCTGGATGAACAAGGAGGCTATGAAAATTCCCCCCCATGGCCCTGGAGACTCTGAGGAGAATTCCCAGACAAATGTCACTTCAAGAACGGAAGCAGTAATGGGCCCCAAGCTTTCAGATAGGTTTGGAAGGAAATACAGGCTTCCAAGTTCCCCAGTGTAACTCAGTGGAGGTGGTTGGCAGTGGCACATTTTATCTGACCTTTGGTCTTCGCTTGAATTTTAGAAAAGGGAAAGGTACCTCTAAGACATGTAGTTTACATTAGCCTCTAGGAAAAAAAAAAACAAAAAACAACTTGTCCTGCAGTAAGGAGTTCTGTTTTGAGCAGATGGGGAGGCTGTGTGTCTGGAAGGGCTGCTGGGGACACCTGCCCCAGGTATTGAGCAAAGCTAAGCTTTACTTAGGACAGGCTGATCCCATGAGGCTCCTCCAGCCCCCATTCCTCTGCTATTACACCTATTGCTTCAAAGAACCATTTGGTCCTCTTTGGAGAAGACCAGCTTGCAGTTGCAGTCAACTCATCTCAGAGGTGATCTGGGACACAAACAGCATGTCCTGGTGTAAAGTGGGCTCACCAGCTTGCCGAGTTGATTGATTTTAAGTAAAATATTGAGGACTCTCTATGTTAAAAAACCAAACCAAAACCAAAACCAAACAAAAAAAAAAACAAAAACAACAAAAAAAAAAA